>PYAF01000641.1:936591-954668 GCA_007407185.1 Glycine tomentella | reverse complement strand
AGATTTTAAAATATATTTTAAATATTTGTGTTTCATTCTTTAATAAAGAGAAAAGGAGTTATAAAAAGTTATAAAAACAACAGAAATATTACTACAGTTTTAAGTTTTAGTATTAAATAAACACATACTTACAATAAATTAATATATTCAATTGCATATATTTTAATAAATTGTTAAATAAAGCGATACATATATATATATATATAATTTATATAATCAATTATTATTTTAAGTAAAGTACTATGAATTATACTACATTTAATTATATATCTAAAAATATTGATTTTTAATCATTTTCATAGAATATATTTTAACGTAATCAAATTAAAAATAAAAGGATATATATATAACTAAAATAGAATAAAACACAAATATTTAAAATATATTTTAAAATCTTTTACAAAAAAAAATTAACAGTACTATTAATTTAAATGAACTAAACTATTTATTTTGATATAAAAGGAAAAGAACAATAGAATACTCGCGCCTCTAGGGAGAGTAGTGTAATTTATTATATAACAAATATTTTGTGGCACTTTGTCACAATACTGATTTACTAAATTCGATTACTTTTTGTCAAATTTTGTAACCGTACATATTAATCTTTTCTAGTTGTTTCAAACCTCCAAAAAAATATTAGGTAAATATTAAATTAGTTTATGACAAATTCATCTGAAAATATAATTTTTTGAAGAAAAAAAACCACTAGCCCAAAAAAAAATACAGTTGTTAAATATATTATAATAAATTTCATTTGTCAAATTTTTATAATTAATATTGTATCCCTACTGTCACAATTAAAATAAAATAAAAAAGATGAAAAATATTAATATTTAACTGTATTTGAAAAATATTTGATAAGATGTATATTTTCTTAATGAATACAGTAAAAAAGAATATAAACTAAATAATAAATAAATGAAAAAGAGAAAACTTAAAAATAGAATATAAAATAAATAATAAATATTTGAATTTATTATTTAGTTTTATATTATATATAATATAATATATAAATAATGAATAGAATTTGAATAGAAAAAAAGGAGAGATAGGATAAAAAAAAGAACAAAAGACGGCTCTCTTTTTTCTAGCTCCACTTTTTGTTCTAACACACAGATACATAAACAGATAATCGTTTGCTTTATACACACATTAGCAGCTACTTGTTAAACAAAATTTCACTTCATTTGTTTTTAGCTTGATTCGTAGTTAGCCAATAAAGTTTATTATAGTGGCAAAGAAGTCACATTTTAGGGAGAAGATTGCAGTTCAATGCCAAGTTGATAATGGAACCTTCAACATCAACAGAACACCAAAAAATCATAAAAGACTTTGGCTGATGGCAATTGCGCTACAAATTTGATAGCAAATGAACCATGCTTTTACTAGCAAGAGAAAACAAATACTTCACATTTTTCATCTTAAGACCAGAAGGAGGAAAATAAAAATTGAATGATTAAGTGTTAATATGGTATAATAGGGATTTAAGGCAATATACGCCTATTATAACTCCATCAACCCTGTCTTATTGATATAAGTTTGATAGCAAATGAACCATTCTTTTACTAGTAACAGAGAACAATTATTCACAATATTTCACCTTAACACCAGAAGGAGGAAAACCAAAATTGAATGATTGAGTGTTAATGTGGTATAATATGGATTTGAGGCAAAGATACAACTCTTATAACTGCATCAACCCTGTCTTATTGATAAGTATACAACTCTTATATTGGTAGAGCTATTAGAGTTGAGAGATCCTTGTGAGTCAACCCGTCGTTTCAGATCATCTTCCACTCAAGTATTTCTTGTTGTTTAACTGCTCTAACAAATTCTAACAAAATGATTCAAAAATAAATGTAACAGCCATGCCAAACAACCATTCTGGATAAACCTAGAAGAAAAAACCAACCACTAAATGTATTTAAAAAAGTACAAGGTGTTATCTATTCACAGATTTGTTACCCAGCAAGGCAGCAGAATGTGCAAGTTTTTGTATCTTATCTAAATCATGTTGTGCAATTGCATCTTTATCAAATATCGCATCTGACAAAACAACTGCTGATGCTCCTCGCAAAATGTATTCCCCAATAGAATCTACAAGCAATACGAGATAAAGTCATTCACAGTGGATAGTTATACCAATGTCATTAACTTAACCTACTATTAAAATGCATACTTGTTGTGCCTATTGGACATATATGGATGAGGACAATGAGGTTAGTATTATAAATATTTATCAAAAGCTATCAGAAAAATTCTTCTAAAAGCTTGTTCCATAAGCTGCTTTAAACAGTTCATCAAAAGGAGTGTTTGCAACAAAAAAAATATAATACAGTGCATAACCAAATAGGATATTGATTTTTTTTACATGCATTAACTTAACAAGAAACTTCACCATTAGTAAGTTCTAAACTATATGTTTGGCAAAAGAAAATGATTAAGAGTGAAGGTTTCCAAACAGAAATCCTTGAGGGAAAAAAAACAGCTGCTTCAAGCAAATAAATCAAATCAACACAGGATGAGAAATAATAATGGCATACCTAAAGTAAAATATTCGAGGATGAGACATGAAAAGGGTCAGGATTTAATGCTTGTAATGATATATTAAACATAATAATCCTGAACCATGTATATCTTGGACCCATATTTATGTTCAGATGCAGTTTATAATAACCTTTGATTATTGTAAGTTGAGGGGATTTTAAATATTTACCCATATCTCTATAGTATTCTCCTATTGTGTTATAGATGGCCCTGGACTTAATATCACCCACTATATAACCCAATAAGAAAAACTGCAAAACTACCTATTGTTATTCCCTGAGAAGCAACCATAGAGATATGAGGAAAGGCCTTTTTCAGTGCTGATATGTACTGAAATCCTCCGAGTGCAGAAACTGGATAAATCTATCACACAACACAAGGTAAAAAACCTAGTGTAAGAAATTCTTTTAAAATATCAAATGCATTTGATGCTAGTCTATGAATGTGACCTTTAAGTGAATCTTGACAGTAAGATACATAAATCTTGACCAAAGGAGAAAAGCAGCTAAAGGTTGCTAGAATATGAATAACTCAAGGCATTCGTTATTAGGACTATGATAAGGTAGAAAATCATGCCAAGCACATGCTTCCTCCAAATAAAACTCCCTAAGAACCCAAGCTTAGTAGAAACACAAAATAAATACATGTGTAAGTGAAGTAGTAATTTAACCTCAGTTGGAATCTTTATCATTATAACGCTTTAAAATGAAAAGTAAATTGAACATGGGACAGGTCTAATTGTAAAGATTAAAGAATCATTCCCATCCTTCTTTCCAACACCTGTTGATTATCTTTCCACAGGCTAAATATTTTACAGGTCTGAATCTATTTTTCTCTCTCTATTTGTTCAATTTATTTCTACCCTTTGCTAGTCATTGCATTAATATAAAATTTAGATTTATCTACCTATAATTTTAGAAGAAACTTATGAGACAAGCTTAAAAATGAAAAAAAAGATTTCTTTTTAGAAAAGAAATAAGTTGCCTCCTGACTGGTGTTTATACGCATCTAGGAGGTATTGTTCCAAATGGATCAGATATTAACAATGGAAAATTGAAGAAATGGGAAAACAGCAGGCCAAAAAATCCAAAAGTCTCCACTCATCCCTGCATAAGCGGATGCATATCTATCAAGTGAATGTATTCTGCCCATATTTCAACACTCTTCAACACAGTAAACATTAAAGAACATGCAAAGGCCTACCTTGACAATTTTAGCACCTTCATCACATGCTGACAATATCTGCATTGCATACAATGATCATTAAGAACCTAAAATATATATCAATCATGAGATCTGTAAAAGACTTGAACCTAAAAGTCGACTCTTACTTCAGTTGGAGTCATTGTGCCAGGAATATATAAAATTTCACCACTCTGAACATAATCCATTTCCATTATGTCCTGATAAGCAGTAAACAATTTTAAAGAAAAATGCACACTGGTTAGACATCCTAGTATGTCCACAAATAGTGCACTTGCCAATGAAATTTGACAGTCAATAATCTCCCAAGATAATTCAAACAAGAATAATAATAGGGAAAAGAAGAAGAAAAAAAAAATAGTAAACATAAACATTGAAATTTGAAATTTAGCACAAGCTGATCAGGTATTTATGTATGTATATATATAAATCATTACAAACCTTAACAGTTGCAGGACTCATTAGAAATTTGGCTCCGGCATTAATCGCACTTTTTGCATCCTCAATCCTGAGAACAGTTCCAACCTAAGGGCAATATCTGTTCAGTTCAGACAACCGTTGAAGAGAAATGTGATTTCATGAAATAATATTGTATATGATAGGAGTCTTGATCATCAACATGTTAAAACAATCATAAGAATGCAATCGGGTACCTTTACAAGCTAGTAATATCCAGCAAGGCAGAAACTAAAAAAAATCTAACCCCATTGCCCAGAGGCTCCTCGCTATGCGAAGGTAAGAATGAGGGATATTGTACGCAGCCTTACCCTTGAAGAGGTTGTTTTCGGATACGAACCCATGACCAACAAGTCACCAAAACACAACTTTACCACTATGTCATCTTATAAAAATTCTTTGTGTGCAATTTCTAGAGAAATTAATTTATTATTGTTCTAGACAAGACTGAATCAGAAGAAGGTTAGAGACTTTGGGTAAATTTTGGGGATATCACTTAGAATTTAGAAGAAGTGTTGGAAGCTAGGTTGAACATTCCTCTTAATTGATGATATGGTACTTATCCACATGCATAACACATTCAACACTAGATCAATTTCAAATGCGTCAACTTTATATTTTTCCCAAAATTTCTACAAGACATTGTGATTTTGTTTGAAATAATCCACAGAATAAATCATTATTCTCTGTTTGATAGCTAAGTAAAATTCAGAGAGAAGAAAAAAAAATCCAAGAGTAAGGATCAGCAATTCTTGATGATAATCCTCATTTATGTGTCAATCAGCATGCCCATTAGGTGATGTGCTATACACAGACACAGTCTTAAAATTCAATGAACTGAGAGAATGCAATGACAATGACATGTTCTCCAGATTCATAAACTTTTGGCGGGTTTCACGTGATATACACCCTAACAAAGAACATTGATGCCATGTGAAAAACTAGATAGAAACTTAGAGGATTAAAGCATACCCCTAGGGCCATTGCAGGATGCTCCTTCACCAGCTGCTGTAGAACCTGCACAGATCGACCGAAGCATATGAATTTTAAATCTAAGAACAAGACAAGTAAGGAACTAGAAAAATTTAGGTAAACAACCTCAAACACACCTGGGGTCGACACCACAATCTCCAACTACATGTAAAAAGAAAATAGATGATGAGAAACACACCATTAACGTATATATGGCCCAAAAAGCATTTAAACTAATTAACTAGTAGGACCAATTTTAAAAATTAGACAAAACAGGCCATATAAAATGTCCTGAGTTATATATATATATATATATATATATATATATATATATATATATGACTCAAAATAAAAGAACCTCAAAAGTATACTCACAACTGAAATGCCACCTGCTATTGCTGCTTTTGCAGCTTCCATGGCCACTTCTGCACTATATGTAGATGAAAATAAAAAAGTAAGTCAGCATAAACAGACTGCAAAAAATAGTATTGGCTATGGTTGTGACATGTGAGAATTAGCATATTAAAAATTGAATTCAGTCTTTAAGAACATTAGAAAGTGAGAAAAGAAAACTTATCCCGGCTCAGCAGAAAAGGGCAACAAAAAGGGAATTGTGGCATTTCATTGTTCAACTTGGCCACTGTTATTATTTTCAACTGCTTCAAGAAAAAAGAGAAAAAAAAAAAAAAAAAACAGAGAAGAAAGAGAGACCTGTTAGCTCTTAGGCAAGCTATGACACCAGAATTGTTGATTTGGCAGAGGGTTCTGTCAACTGTATATGCTGAAAGGTGAGGGGTTCTGCATGAAAACCTCACATGCATGCGCGAAGAAGAAGAAGAAGAAGTAGGCCATTGGCACAGGGATAAGGTTGCAGTTGCAGTGCCCATTGTAGTTTTACTATGCTATACTTGCTTTTGTACATAGAAAACACAAGAAAAACTAAGATTTTTTTATGCCCAACATTAATTAATGACTTATCCATTGCAACCCATAACGGGTATTAACTAAATAAACGCCTGTGCCCTGTTGTGACCCAATAATTACATAAAGGAAATATTCACACTATTTTCATAATAGTTTAATTAAATTTATTAGTATTTCATCATGTGTATCATATAAGATAAATATTTGTTACATAATTAAATTTCATGATAAATGAATATTTTAAATACATAAATTATATATTAATTAAATTTTGATTTAAGTTTTTAAAATATTAACATTTAATTTAAAAATAGAAAGAAAATAAGTATATTAATTGAGCTTAGGAGTTAAAAAGATCAAGTATATAAATAAATATAAAATAAGGATAATTTAAAATAGTTGAGATTGTCTTTTTCTATCCGTAGAAATAAAAAACTTAAGAAGATTTATAATACCCACATATATTTGTTTAATTAAATGAACTAGACATTATTTATATAATTGAAATTTTATTTTTACTAATTGTAAGTATAAAAGATAAAGTTTTACTAAAAGTATTTATTACTCATTTAGGTTATGTAATGAACTTCTCTTTTTATGATTGAGACTTGAATTCAATCTTATTTCTAAAATTTCCTCGAATAAAATAAAACTTTGGTGATAATTTTATTTATTACTGTTTTCCTTTTATATTCTTCACTTTCCATGCTGCTTATATTTTAGTTGCAACACTATTATTTTCTCAAATAAAACAAAACTTTTAATTAAATTATCAATCAAATAAAACTTATGTTAAATATAACTTTTAAATAATTATTACAATAAAAAATTAATTAATGAGTATAATGTAGATGAAAATTCTTACTTTTTTTTAAAAGGATGAAAATTCTAAATAAAATACACCCGTAATTTTTCACAATCTATTTTTTCCATGATAGTAAATCTATGAAACACACTGCTCAAACCATTAATTAATTAAATAAATAAAGAGAGAAAAAAAAACAGATAATACAATTTCCATTGCTCATCATTATTATTATTCATTCATACCCGTGCAGAAATTTCCCGAAGGAGGAGGAGGTTCTGATCTTCTTTTTGTCTGGTTCCCTTTCTTCCTTCAACCAATTTCGAGATCCGAAACCGGCATCAGATCCGATCCGAAATGTACGGATTCGAAGCTCTCACCTTCAACATCCACGGTGGCTTCCTAGAGGCCATCGTCCGCGGCCACCGCGCTGGCCTCCTCACCACCGCCGATTACAACAACCTCTGTCAATGCGAAACCCTCGACGACATCAAGATGCACCTCTCCGCCACCGAGTACGGTCCTTACCTCCAAAACGGTGCGTTTTTTTCATCCATTATCACCATTCTCAGTTTATAATTATTATGATTCATTGTAATGAATTAATAATTGATAATTTTTGTTAATCATCGGACTTTGTATTGTTTTTATTTTTGAAGATCCTTTTTTTGTCACGTGTGGATTTGAAGTGGAAACATTTTTCGCAAATCTTTCGAAAGGAGATGTTATGTACTGTAATCGAATCAAGTACTTGGAAGATTCGAAAAAGCATGTGATCTAGGTTTTTAGTTTTTTTTTTTTTAAAAAAAAAAAAAAAAAAAAAAAAAAACAAGTGTTACTTCATGATCCTGTTGATATTTTGAACCTCAGCGTCATCTTGTTTATTTAATTATCAGACTTTTTATTTTTGAGGATGAAAAGCAGGATCCTTTCGTGGTGTTAGCTGCTAGTCATTATTGTGTTTCCGTTAAGCTTGAGAATTACATCTCTGTTTTTCTTGAAAGTGAATGCTTATATGAAATCCCGATAATTGTTCCACACGTGTGTAGATTTGGAGTGGAAATGCCCTAAGAAACATTTCGGTAAATTTTCAGAAGGAGATGTTATGTAGTGTAACCAAATCAAGTACTTGGAAGATTCATGAAAGCATGTGATCTAGGTTTTTAGTTTAATTTTAACAAGTGCTACTCCATGATTCATTGATATCGTGAACCTCAGTGTGATCTTCCAATGGGGTTGGGTTTAGCAGAAGGGCTAATCCCCACAACATGGGAAACCGAGGTTCGAATTCCTGTTCGGAGATGTGTCACTTTTAGTGTCCGATAATGCTTCAAACAGGATTGTCTCCTCCAAAGGAGGATACTTTGTGGGAAACAAAAAAAAAGTGGTATCTTGTTTATTTCTATGTTATATATGTCTGAAAGTTAACTGTTATTGAAAGTGAACTGTTATTAGTATGAGTTTTGTTTAATTTTCTCTGTTGAATTGAATTTGAATGAAGGTTTAGAAGAATTTCCATTTTTTATTCTGTTGCTTCTTGTGTAAATAAATTATTCAATTATTGAGCTAGAAAAAAAAAATAGATTCTGTTGCTTTTGTATTTTAGTACAATTAGTACAATGGTGTTTACTGGTTGACAAGATGTAATTAAGATTATTGGTCTATGCTGATGGCTGATGAGTTATTGGTCTATTGCAGAGCCTTCTCCATTGCATACCACAACGATTGTGGAGAAGTGTACTCTTAAGCTGGTTGATGATTACAAGAACATGCTATGCCAAGCCACGGAACCCTTGTCAACCTTTTTAGAGTATATCACGTATGTGATCTTGACTTTTCTGTTTGGTCTCTTTTTGTATTTACTGTAAATGTCATCTTTATATTGAGGATATTATTTAGGTTGAGCTATAGGAGACTAAAATTTTAAACAATCAAGTAGTCCTAGGTGCTGTAATTGTACGCAACTCAACCTACAAGTGTGGACATTAGCTCTAACTCATTGTGTAAAACTTGAATTCAAATCAGAATTTGCTCTGGCTGATTAGTCTTGTGCAGGCCTTTTTATTTTGATCCGAATTTACTGTTATAGTGGGCATTCTACAAAAAAATAAAGTGATGCTGAAACCGATATACTTTATGTTTTCTTCCTGCAGATATGGTCACATGATAGACAATGTTGTTTTGATTGTTACTGGCACCTTGCATGAGAGAGATGTTCAAGAATTACTAGAAAAATGCCATCCACTTGGCATGTTTGACAGGTATAGTAAATTCTATGCAGTTTTCAATACATTGACTGTAAGCAGATAGACTTTTAATTTTCTTCCTCTTTCTGTGGGTTCTATGCAGTATTGCTACTCTGGCTGTTGCTCAGAATATGCGGGAGCTTTACAGGCTGGTTCTTGTTGACACTCCTCTGGCTCCTTACTTCTCTGAGTGCATTACATCAGAGGTAAATCATCTTTCCAATTTATCTCCTTTTATTTTGTTTAATTAGTCTGTTTGATATCTTGTTAAAGGACTTCTACAGATTTTATATCTGCATCCCCTAATGTATATCCAATAGATACATTGTGATAATAAGAAATTTTGAAGAATTTGTGATACAAAATTATAGAGAAATTAATGACAAATAGGTGTTGGTTCCCTAATGAAGACAACTTTCCCACTTTTTCTGGGTTATATGTAGGATGGAATTTTGGCATCTATGCTTTTTTGCTTTATAGTTTATGTAACTTTATATGTTTCTTTAGTACTAGTTTATTCGTTAGGTATATATGCTCATGATACTTGTCTGAAATTTGGACTTCTGCTGATCTGATTTTGTTGCTGTTATATTCTTTATGTCTCTAGGACTTGGATGATATGAACATTGAAATAATGAGGAACACTCTTTACAAGGCATACCTTGAAGACTTCTACAGATTTTGTCAGGTGAAGGGTCTGAGGCTCTTTGTTGTCCGCTAGATATATGTACTCTCTTGTTGCACTTTTGTTTTCTTCTCCCCTGACTTTAATCAATTTTATGTTATTCCTAAACAGAAACTTGGTGGTGCCACAGCTGAGATAATGTCTGACCTTCTAGCTTTTGAGGCTGATAGAAGGGCTGTGAATATTACCATAAATAGGTATATTTAAAGTAAAAAGATTTTGTATTGCTCTTTTGTTTACTGGATACTTGCATAACTGGCATCCATGGTTTTCACTTTGTACAGCATTGGTACTGAGCTTACCAGAGATGACCGTAGAAAATTGTACTCTAATTTTGGTTTGCTGTAAGCCTCTTGACTCTCAGCTAGATGTTTATATCTTCTTTTTTTTTTTTTTAGAAATGTATGTATACTGCTTTAGCATGTTCTTTTGGTAATGGCTGAATTATTTTAAACAGATACCCATATGGTCATGAGGAACTTGCTGTCTGCGAGGACATTGATCAGGTATGTATGGTTTACATCAAAGTCATGTGAAGTTTTATTTTGTTAAAGTGGTAGATAAAGGGTTTCTGCTTCATTCAATTTGAATGTTTCTTAGGCTAAATTGTCTTTATCAGGGTAGTTGTGTTTATTGATAGCCAAGTTAGTAAAATATACTGCTAGTTTTAGTGTTGTTTTTGTACCAAAAGGTGTATACTTGCAGATGTTTTTCTGAGGTGTCACTTTCAAGCTCCCCTTTTTTGAGAACCTTCACCTTCTATTCTATTATCGAGCTTATATGATTTGATTTCTTTTCATTTCATTTGTAATTTGCAATTGCATACTTGGTTTTGGCTACCAATTTCTGGAGGGTATTGTGTAGTTGAGTTGTTCTTTATCCTTTTTTCTTGGAATCTGTCCCGAAATGGTCAATCATCGAAGCCATGAGTAGTGTCTACATATTTCTGGTTGATTTCTTTAAATATTTGTTTTTGGTTCCTAAGTTTCTTATCTGGTTACTCATGTAGGTTCGTGCTGTTATGGAAAAATATCCCCCCTATCAATCTATTTTTGCTAAGCTATCATATGGAGAGAGCCAGATGCTTGACAAGGCATTCTATGAGGAGGAAGTGAAAAGGCTTTGCTTGGCGTTTGAGCAACAGGTTCATCTTTCAGTTCTGACTATCATAATTTTTGCCTCATGTAGTGAACTAGTTAAATATTTTAATGTTTGCTGGATCTTTCTTTACTAACTAATGGAAACAAAATTCGAAGTCATTGTGCTGGAAGGAAGTTGATTGGCTTTTAATGTATTTGTTTTATTCTTATAAAGTTACTTCTTATATTCATTCGTAAGACGCTCTATTTTGTCGTTATTGCAGTTTCATTATGCTGTGTTCTTCGCATATATGAGGTTAAGGGAACAGGAGATCAGGAACTTAATGTGGATATCAGAATGTGTTGCTCAGAATCAGAAGTCCAGAGTTCATGACAGTGTTGTCTTCATATTTTAGTTGGATTGCTCGTTATAGTTTGTATGTTCGTTGGGATAATTTGTATACTTTCTGCATTCTCCATCTGAGTTGTTGATTGGTAGACACTAGACAGACACTGTTCAGAAGATTGAGATAAAAATAATTAATCTTATGCTGATAATATCTTCTGTAATATGGAAGGAAGATTTTTTTAGTCAAATTTGATTGAAATATGTTCAGTTTTAAAGATGTTAAGATTCAATTTGTATGTTGTGACTTTAACAGTAAATATTTCTATGGAATAAACTTGCTAGCTGGATATACGTATCAATGTGGCCTAATCTCTTTTGTTGTTTCTACTCAAAAACTAGGCTTAAGATTATATTTCCATTTTTTTTATAAAAAAAAAATTGTATTTTTAAACATATATTTTTGTAAACCTATTTATTTAGTTTATAAGAGGGGTGATACTACTATGCCATGTCACTTCCAAACTTGTTAACTTAATCTGCTATTATAAAAATATTTGTGGACTTTGTGCCTCATTTTTACTTGACAATTCTCTCTCTTCTTGATCTTCTTCCCTTGTACCAATCCTCCCAAAGGCTATGTGCTCTGTTTTTCCACCAAGGAGTCACTCACTCTCTGTCTGGTTTTCATGACCCCAGACCTCGCAATAGAAAGCTAAAAATAGCAGTTTGATTTTATTTAATCATTTTTTTTTTACAATACAATGGTTAATTTAGTTGTGATAATTTATTTATCATGTAATATAAGATATTTGAGTTATGATAATTTGATAATCCTATTTTTTTTTTTAAATAACAGGTTTACAATTAGTTTATTTCATGTTAAAAGGATTAATTTGGGCGTGATGCCTATTTATTGCATAATTAAAGTCTTAGAGACAAGTAAACATAGAGTAAACATACAAACAAACCGAAAACTTGGAATGGACAAAAAAGTTATTGGATTATAGTGAAGAAAATCTCACAATCAAATAAGGCTTCAAATAGAGCTTGTACCATCAAAGTTATTTAGTTACATAAAAAAATATTATATCTATCTATTTATTTGTTTATAATATATAAATTTGTAGCCCCACCCCTACGTATACGTTACAGATGTAAGTTACTTAGCATTTAACAGCAATTTCTTATTTGTGTCCAACATTTTTTTAGTTGAGCATCATTCTACCTTTTTAAAATAATCTTTGTTATGCTTTTCTTTCTTATTATTCATAATAACTTTTAATTCTCATTAATTCAAAGACTATTTAAGGCAAAGACTAGAAATAGAACGTCTCGCATAATTTTCTTACCAAAATGCACGATATGATCATTATTTTCATAACTAAACATTTACATTTCTATTAAACGTCAAAGCACGTGATTAGATATTTTTTGCATGAAGTCGACTAATCGAGTGTAAATACCACTTAGTGTATCTAACTGTTTATATTAACATTTCGGCTTATAAATTATTCAAAGATACAATGTGGTTTAGGTGGTCTTTTGGCCTGTCAATAGAGTTTCTGTTGCTTTATTTACTTTTCTCATTCAAAGTTACTAATTGTCTTCTTTTCGTTCATCCTAATTGTCTTCTTTTCGTTCATCCTACAAGATGCCATGAAGATAAAAGCTATGCCTTGTTGCAATTTAAGGAAAGGTTTGTTATTAGTAAGTCTGCTTCTTATAATCCTTTCAGTTATCCAAAAATAGCATCTTGGAATGCAACGACAGATTTCTCCTCATGGGATGGCATTCAATGTGATGACCACACAGCTCATGTCATTGCCATTGATCTCAGTAGTAGTCAGATCTTTGGTACAATGGATGCTAATAGCAGCCTCTTTCACCTCAAACACCTTCGAAGCCTTGATCTTGCTGATAATCACTTCAGTTACTCTCAAATCCCATCTAGGATTGGTGAGCTTTCATAGTTAAAGGTATCTGAACCTTTCTCAAAGCCTATTTTGTTGGTGAAATCCCACAAGTTTCACGTTTGTCCGAGTTACTGTCTGTTGATCTATGTGGGATATTTTATTCTGATTCTGACAATGCAGACAATCTTTTGAGTTTTAAAATATTCACTCTTACAAGCTTAATTCAAAACTCTAAGTAATCTTGAAATACTTCATCTTGATTTGGTAACTCTTTCATCTTCTGTACCTGATATATTCACAAATCTTACATCTTGGTTGGGAACTCTTCCCGAGCAGAAAGTTGTTGCTTCACAAGATAATCATTTGTATGGATATATAATGTGCCCTACAACATGCACATTTCGCAAACTGCACATCATTGATCTTTCTCGGAATCACTTCTCTGGAAGTTTGCCTTCAAAAAATTTCCAGAATTGGATATCCATGAAAGCTTCAAACAAGAGTCAATTGCAGTTTGAGCCATATCCACCGTATAATTTGTTGGGAAGTTTCAGTTGGGCGACTGAAGAAGCCGCTTATTCATGTACAATGTTTAACAAAGGTATGATCATGGTTTATGAAAAGCTCCAAGAGTACTTTTACAACTTGATAGCCATTGATTTTTCAGGGAATAAATTCTGTGGAGAAATTCCAGATGTTATGGGAGACTTAACTGGTTATTTAACAACCTCTCAGGTCCAATTCCACAAAATAAGCAGTTTGCTACATTCGAGGGACGTTCATTTGAGGGTAATCAAGGACTGTGTGGGAATCAATTGTTCAAGAAATGTGAGGATGATGCAGGGTCACCTTTTGCTCCACCTTCAGCAACTGAAGATGATCATGACTCGGGATTTTACATTGAATTTGATTGTAATGTGGTTCTGATTGGATATGGGGGTGGACTTCTTGCGTGAGTGGCATTGGGAAGCTCTTTCAGTCATGAGATATTTGCATGGCTTAAAAGGGTTTTTTGAGTCGGAAACAAAAACTTGTCTTGAGGGGGTGTGTTTTTCATTGTTGTACTTTTCTTCAGTTATTATAATTGGATTTGGCTGGCAAGAGTGCGGATAGTGTTTTATGCATTTTAGCTGTTGATTATTTGTGTTTTTTTTTTTTTTTATTCTTGCTTGCTTCATTGACTACATTGTACCAATATTATATAACAAGCTTTACAAACATAAAAGCTACTTGATGACTTAACCAGAACACATACGCACCAATTTTAGATAGCAAACTAAATTGTAGCTTATCAGAATTTTGCTTGCAAATGTTGAAATACAATTACAACGCCGGAAACACAGCTCACGGTAATGTTCAGCAATTGATTGGATATATAAGACAGAACCTCTTCCCTCTATCTGTTAAGTGATTTGTGTTAAGTTGGAGTTGCTATTAAGTTAGAACTTTGCTTGAACACTCTATCTGAATGCTTTTATTTGCAACTGATTTAACTTTGGGTCTGCACATTTGGTTGGCCATGAACCATGAGATGTTATCCTTTAATTAAGCCCCGTAATGCAATACTTATTTGTTTGTGCTTAGCCCGTGCAAAGCTCTGAAACATTGTGAATAAATTCAAGTATTTTTATGAGGTATCATCATGTTAACGTGCAGAGTTATAATCCTTCTTTTTTAAAATATATATAAAAAAAAACTTTATTATGGAATGCAATTTAATTATTTACACTAGAACTTGATTATGGACTGCAGCTATCGCAATTGACCTGCATCAGCCTTCAACCGTCACCCTTATGCAGCAACAACCAAAACCACAATTTAAAACCTATTTTGAAACATATCCATGTACATGTTCCCGCTATCAAGCCTGTTCTTTTAACAATTATCATTATTCTCTTGTCCAAAATTGGAAGTAACTGAGATCAACACAAATTGAGTGCAAAATCTACCACCAAGGGGTCACACACAAATGGAATATCACTAAAGCTATCGAAGAAGATTCCACCCAGATCATCATCAGTAGCTATTTGTGTCTGTTGATCCTTTGTGACTACCCCATCAGCTTCTTCTCCAGAAACATTTGAATTCTTTTCAACTAATTCCCTAAATAAGGAAGAGCGGAGAAGGAGACCAAGTGCAGTGGGAGAAGATGACTTATTGCTTGAGAATTGGTAGGTTTTGTTTCCAAATCTTTCATGCTTTACAGGGGAATCCAGAGAATCTGGAATGAAAAAACTGTTGTGAAGGGCCAAAGACTTAGACTCTTCTGTTAGAGCATAATTAGATGGGGATGCCACCTTTTGATGCTCTAGTGCTGCATGTGATTCAAGACTTGCTTCTAGGGTGCCTCCTCCTAAAGGCTTTAACCATTTTATGTAAGTGCTCAAATCAAAGTTTGTTACAGCATGAATTCCTCTGTACTCAATGGCTGCTATGTCATAAGCACGCGCAGCTTCCTCTTGGGTGCCTATGTTGGTCAACAAAATATGCTATTCAGAGGCTAATGAATCAAATAAGCATATTTATATATTTGATTTGTGTGTTTGTATCTACGCCATGATGGTATGTGGAGATTTAACTTACTGTAGGTTCCAAGGTAGAGATATTTGTTTCCAAAAACCCTTCCTATTCTTGCTTCCCATCTACCGTTGTGGTGGTGCCTGCAAAACATTCACCATGTGTTAGTGATTCGTCTTCGCAAGCAACAATTCAGAAGCCAATTCGAGTCATATTCATCAGAAATATCCACCTCGCAACACCCCTATACTTCGATACACCTCTTGAAAAGCCACTGCTCTTTCTGTAAAATCAATTTCAAAATAACCAAAGTCAAAAATCATATATAATATCAAATTCTATACAATTTTATATGCTTCATACACTACTACTAAAGTGCTATTTCTATCTCTTATAAAATATAAAACTGCAGTTACTTCTCTGCCCCTTCTCAAGGAATTCCAAGAGAACTAAATCACAAGTAGTTACCTCCTTAAAGTGGCCAAATACTCCTCTTTGGTCATTGTATGCATTATTTCCATCTCTTTCTCATAATCTGATATCTGTTGAAAGTATAAGGAGCATTAGATAAATCATCTGCGTCTAAACAAAAATATAGTCTGTTATTTCATATTAATCATAGGTAATTACTATCATCTTACTGGAAAATTTGTGAAAGTTGAAGTTCCCCAGTACTTAAGTGCAGCTAAATCATATGCTCTGGCAGCAGATTCTTCTTCATCATAAGCCCCTGCAATATTTAAAAAATAACATCTTGTCAACATGTTATACTTGATTGACAGAATGATTAAACCAAAAATCTTGGCTCTCATAATTAAGCTACTCACCAAGATATACTGTTAATCAATCCCAATTCCACAGTTCAAGTCCCAAAAGGAAAGGATGAACATCAAAACATGTTAGCAAGGAGAAGCAAGTGAATGAGAAAAGGTAAGCAATATATTGAGAAGTTGATGGTAAAACCAAAAAGAGTAACTCTACCTTGCTTCCCTTTCTTCTTTTGTGTTATGTTCCAAGAGAGTTTGTCCCACAAGTGAGCTTCATATCGACCCGTCCATCTATGTCTGTTTACAGTTTAATTTGGATTAGCAAATTAAACAAGAGACAAAAGTAGTTAGTGCTCTTTGAAACTATAGAACAATTGGAAATTCCTTCTTATATGACCTGCTAACACCGCGAAATCTTGAGCTTCTCTTTGTAGTGTTGACTGTAGTATTTTCACCAACTTCTTGTTGTGGTAACTGCTGGTGGTGGTTATCATCACCACTGCCTGCGGCTGCAGCAACATCTCTTCGTCGTCTCTTGACGCTCCGTGTTCCTTGGAACTCACCTTCTGCCATAGACATTTGCCTCCTTCCAAGGCTCACTCCAATAATATTCTCTTTCATCATTGCCATTCCTTTTGTATTGTGATGTTCTAACTGTTTGGTCGAGACTCTTTTTTCTCTCTCAATTGAGCTTAACCTGATGCAATGTGTGTGAGGTGTATGTTGTTCTTATAATTTGTATGCTTAATTTGGCCTTATTATGTTTTTGTATTTATTGTTAGCTACAATATTGAAGTTAAAAACAAGGAGGACGATAATTACGGGGAAAATTAGAGTACAGGTTTGTGTTGTCCCTATTGCCGGCTCAAAGTCCATGAGTCTTGAACTTGCTTCGTGAGATTTCTAACCTCCCATACCCATATAATAAGCAAGAACTCCCCTTTCAAAATGATAGTGATGTACCAAAATTTCATATTCACACACATTTTCATTTGATAGTAGGACTCATCTATATGAACCAAAACTCTAAGAAGACATTGACCTACTACAATAAAATAGGTGTATATATGTACATAGGTTATTAATTAGCAACCAGGGTTGGTAAATTATTCACTTTTTATGGTACCACGTAAATGCAAAGTAAGTCGATATATATTTAAGCTTTCACAAACTAAAATTACTGAATATTTTTCTTCAGTTTTGACCAGGATTACCAAATACAGTAGTATCGTTAGGTTGATACCCCAGCAAGCTGGTGAATTGAAGTTGTTTATCTTTGTTTTTTCTCTTGCACTGTTTTTCTGCGACAATCCTAGTCGTTTGTAACCAACATTTTACTATTATCACGAGACTATAATGAGATTATGAATAGCAGTCTTAATAATGGTGAAAATAAGCACCTGAGTTGCTTATGACTGGTAAAATAACTCAATTACCCATGCCCTTTTAATTACCTTCACTAAAATAATTGCCTATAGTTTGAAATATGTTTTCTCATAATTGAAGTTCAGATTAGAATCTAATTGGGGTTTTATTATAGTAGCGAAAGAGAGAAATGTCATAGCAGTTGTAATTTGTGGAAACAATTTTTGCACTTTACTAATATATAGTGTG
>PYAF01000641.1:919673-936491 GCA_007407185.1 Glycine tomentella | reverse complement strand
CTGGTAAAATAACTCAATTACCCATGCCCTTTTAATTACCTTCACTAAAATAATTGCCTATAGTTTGAAATATGTTTTCTCATAATTGAAGTTCAGATTAGAATCTAATTGGGGTTTTATTATAGTAGCGAAAGAGAGAAATGTCATAGCAGTTGTAATTTGTGGAAACAATTTTTGCACTTTACTAATATATAGTGTGTTTGAATTTATATCTTGGATGTGATTTTTCACATTTTGTTTGTGATTTTAAGATACTAATATTATAACTTTCACACTCTCAAATGTAATTTTATATTTTTCAACAACCAAATTTTTAAACACACTATATAATTTTGGAAAAGGGGAAATAGCTAGTCCAGAAATTGATATAGAAGACATACCCAATTAAAGCCAAACAATTTGATAATTAAACAATTATGCAAGCTTGACTTGTCGCTGATAGGATAGATCCAGAATGTTTTTCTTCAATTTTAATTTGTTGTGAGCAAAACAGCTTACAGGAAAACGAAAGGTGGACTTTTATTTAGCAACACTAATTAAAAGACAACATGAATATATTGAATAGAAAAGGTTTATGCTTTTGTGCATTATAGTATTTCCCTTGGATTCATCACTGTCCAGTTGGAATCTTTCTTGGCACAGGAAAGAATTTGCTTACACCACGTTATCTAAAATTTACGGTGTTTCCAATGACTGAAAGCTCATATAATATTCATTCAGCT
Source organism: Glycine tomentella (assembly GCA_007407185.1). NCBI lineage: Eukaryota > Viridiplantae > Streptophyta > Magnoliopsida > Fabales > Fabaceae > Glycine > Glycine tomentella. Next base: position 935,769 of record PYAF01000641.1, on the reverse strand, counting down.
TGTCATTTATTTATGTATTACTATTATAATTATAATTTAATGTATTGTTATTATAAAACTTCTTAGGAGTATTTAATAATGTATGATTGTATTATTTAATAAGTTGGATAATTTATTAATTGTTAAATTTATTAAAGAATTAATAATTAATTAATAAATGTACAATTTATTATACTCACAAATATTTAAATTAAGTTCTGCTTATAAAGAGCTGAAAACTTGGCATCTTTATATGTCTTTTATTTGCAATTGGTTTAGTGATACGGACTAGTTTAATTTATTAAGTTAGCAAAAGCAAATTAGCCTTTCAACGCTTCAAGACGTGGGTTTTTAGTGTATAAAATGAAGAATAATTACTTTAACTGTAGTGATATATCCTGGATGTGTGTTGCGAACTCGGCAAGTATACCGGTCATACAAGTAATAAAATGATAAGAGAGTTATCGTCCCACGAGGATTGCTTGACCAATTAAATTATAAATTGAATCAATAAGTTGGATGATAAAGAATGTGAATAAAGTTGTTGTTGTGTGTGTGTAGAAATAAACTAAATTAAAACCTAAATATAAACATGAATGTATGGACAACTATGGAGGATTGTGATGATATATGTGATTAAGTAGCTAGGGCAATTCACACTAAATGTTCCTTACATTTGTACATGTATTGTCTACTACTTTCATCGAACCAAGTTATTCAACATGCATCTTCATACAATGATAGCCAAGCCCTACTTCCGTAGTATTCTTAACCCTTTGACTTACTTTAATACCCTAATCCCTTAGTGATATTGGTTAGGTCAAGCATTAAATTATGTATTAAATGGTTGCAAGCATACACTCATATCCTTAGTTAATGTAAAGCTTGTCACTTTAACCAAGTCCAAGCATAAAGCTCTAATATTCCTATTGTAAACCCCAACTCTTAGTACCTAACTAGAGTGATCAGTTCCAGAGAGATAGAGACATGCATTCAACAAAATAAAGTGAAATAACTTCATATTAATGAAAGATAGCATCCAATACAATCCCAAAAGAGGTTACATTCAGTGCCTAGCCCTAACTACAAATTAAAGCTAGCCAAACCTAGTCATGGTTGGCTTGGAGCTTACAAAAAGAAACGTGTTCAACTGAAGAACAAGGAGGAAGAAGATGGGGAATGGACTCCACTTGAACCTTCAACTCCCAAGCCCTAGCCAAAGCTTCCCAAGCTTCTAAGAACCTTAAGTTTGTGTTTCCTTCAGTGTCAAAACGTGCCTTCAATGCTGAAGTTCAAGCTTTTATAAGATGAGGTGAAAAATCCCATTCTGCCCTCCATTAGCCTTCAAAATTACCCAGTCAGCAGACTCCCACGCTGACGGCGTGGCAGTCCAGGGGGAATTGCTTCATTACTTCACAATCCACGCTGGTGGATGGGTATCCACGCTGGTGGCGTGGGCATCCAGGGAAAATTGCAGAAGGAGGCATCTTCCCATGCTGGGAGCGTGGCATTCCACGCTGGGGGCGTGGAACTCCAGTGGAATTTGCTGTTAGAGGCTGCATCCCACGCTGAGGGCGTGGCTTCCCACGCCAGGGGCGTGGCATTCCTCTGGTTCCCAAAATCTGCTTGTTCAATCTTCTTTCCTGCTTAAAATACGTTCAATTAGCATAACATGAGACAGGAAAAGATTCATCAACATTTATCATGATTATATGCAATTCTAGGCCATTTGTAGATGATTCTTGGCTTTTAATAGCTTGGAAAGGACCATATGCTGGGCGCATATCAATGTGACAATATGTCTGTCCTCCTAAAATTAAAGAATCATTATATTTTTGTGGTTTTAATCTGGGACCATTAATTATTCCAAGAATATGCCAACATGTCAATTTAATGTTTAATTAGCTTTTGCATGAGTAGTTTAAGATTTAACATGTCGTTTGATGAAATTGAGTAGCAATGATATTATTATCTTCCTCACATACAACTAGCTGAGATATTTCGATTAATATGACTGAAAATAATGGTTTTCCAAGTTTATAAGGTAGCAGAAATTTTATGTTTGCTTGCAAAATAGAAAGCCCTGCACAATCAAGTATACTTTAGGTCCTTAGGATACGAGGGATTAAGTTTGGTAAGAAATCTTTGAACATGTAAAATTAATTGAGGAATGTTTGAGTAAACTATTATTTTACTTTTTGAAAGTATAATGTTGTTATATTAATCACTAAAACTAAGAAAATTTTAAATTAAAAAAGTTAGTTATTCTATCCTAGTCTTTAAACTTACGTCATTTTGATCCTAAACATATTTAAATATATATTATCACAATAAGTCACATTTTTTAAAAATTTTGGACTAATGTACATGGTTCATAGATTGCCCTTTTAGATTCTAAGTTGATTTTATTTTTTTTTAACTTTCAAACTAAAATGACAATTTACTTAATAAAATTTCTTGAAGTAATTGTATTGTGGTTAATATTGGCAACTATCGGTGAAAATAAAGCAAGCAGCTTGCCCCTCATAAGGCCTGGTCTATTTATTAAAAATGTTATAGACTTAGTTTGACTTTTAAGAAGCTTGTTTAAGTAAAAAATGAAAGCTTCAAGCTTTAAAATAGCTTTTTAGGTCTAATAGATGAACTTATTTATATACATATATATACTATTATATTACAGTATTTTATTGCTTATTATATTCAATTATATATATATATATATATATATATATCAACAATATTAATACATTGTATATGCATATATACTACAATTTAGACTTAAAATTTAAAAGCTAATTTATTTAATTAGACTTTATATTATCTGTTCTTCACTTCTTTGTTGCTAGTAATCCAATAATTCAGTAATATTACTATTTCAAACATAAGTTGAGAAATAAAGAGAGATCGAGATTTAAGGAATTGAAAGAGAACTATATATCAAGTGATACACAATATGAATATGAATTAAATGAAAAAAAAATAGAAAGAGAAATGTTCGATCTCCAAATGATTTGAACCCATTTTTTCTCACCTTAACTCTAAGAAGCAAGAACCACACTTAATTTTCTCGCTCTCTCCCCCTAGACCATATATAATATCACTCCTACATTTTTCCATCTAAAGTACCACAAAATATTAAGTACTATATAACATTGTCAGAGACATGCATCCTCTATACTCGATCTACACATCTAAAGCAGAATTAGTACTGCTTAACAATGGACCCTAGAGGAGTTCCTATTAATTTATTATTAATGTGTTTGCTAGCTTTTTAAAAGCATGACAAACAAAAAAGTGTGATAAACTTAGCAAGGCTTACCCAGCTTGCAATTTAGGGTACCAGCAAAGCGTGTGAGCCTGCTGGCTTCTGCTCCAGGTCAAGGTTTCATCATGAGCCCTTTGTTGAATGGAAGTTTCCCAAGAGGTGCTCCTGACTGAAGAAACGTAGCCCCATTCATGAAGAGGTCGTTCTCTGATTTCCACTGCCATTTGCTCCACACATCAGGTGAAGCATAGTGCCTGTGTGTGATTTCCTTTGCAGCGTTGTTGTACATAGGGTTAGGGTTATGTTAACATCGATTTTTGATAAAATCATATTTTCTAGTAGTGTGTTGGGCGCGATGAACCGGTTTCCCTGGCTCAGAATCGATCGCGTACATGAGCCAGTGAGTGTAGTCATTGTTTATCACATGGACAAAACCCTATCTGCACCGTGGTATTCTCCGGATCAGCTCCTGAACAAGTTGTTGAATGCCACTGTAAACTGCATTACCTTGCCGGCGGCGTAGGTGTCGCTAGCTCCGAACAGCATTACCTGGAATAATCGATTCATTCATCGGGACCAAACCTATTGAGATGCATGAAAGTACGTACACTTACATCGTTATGTTTTGCCAAGTGGCAATTTGAGATGGTGATTCCAGTGGGCCCTGGACAACATCGACGAGACCATCCTCGCACTCAGACAACGAAAGATGATCGAGACAAATGTTGGAAGAACCGAAAATTGAGATAGCATCACCATCGTCACACCTTGTTCTTTTTCCAACGTGGTTCCACGAGTCCCTAATCATGCCACCATCCATGGACTTGATCTCGCGGATGCGAATCCCGTGAATAATAACGTTGTTCACAAACTGAATGGCAAGGCCAGCACCATCCTTGATCAGGATGTTCGCGCCGCGACCGTCGATGGTCTTGTCGGACGAAATCAACAGCTCGAACTTCAATTTGATGAACATGCTACGTGCAAATATGATCCACAGTGGTTCCCTTTGGAGAACGCCGGAGCTGAGAGTTCCGGGTCTAGGGCTCATGGGTTCGTCATCGGAGGAATCGGTCACCGAAACCCTTGCCACAATTGGCTAACCTAAAACGGTCTTGTGCCCAATCTTTCCTACACCGCCAACAACTATCGATTGGGTTCGTGGCCAGGCATGGTCCACGGTATTTCTGCTTTAGTTCCCTCCTTGTGTCGTTTTCTTCCTCCATTAATGCCCTGCATCAAAGTATTTGCGAAAATCATCAACACACTCACTTCTTCAACCAAAGATAATTTAATCACGGAAATATGTCATATTCATAGAATTTAATTAGAACCGCGCGATTGTTTATTGATATGCCAATGTGTCATACAATTCATAATCAACCTGAATTTGTATATATGCAAACAACAAACCAAAGTCATGAGAAAGTTGTGAGAAAAGAAAACAAGGATTTTGTTTTTTTTAAAATTGGAAGTTGTATGTAAGCCATATTGTACAAATTGAGAGTTAATATATCAATTGTGAGCAAACAAAGCAAGGTTTATCTTTTGATATCAACATTTTATGTTGAGCATATATATAATTAAACCAAATGATATTATGTCAATTAATTATATACACGGATAATATTAATACATGCATACAATCCTATTTGACACGTGTAATAACACAAGTGTTATATTATTTTTTATCGACAAATATTAATTTTTAATTTAGTTTTTATTAACAATGAGTGATTTGTGACTTTTATTTTTTCTTCTTAATCACTCAATCAATATGATATTTTCAATCAATCTTATATGTTCACTAACGATATGTTTAAATTATTATCAGCTATTACTTTTGAGATTAAATAGAACAAATGTGCACCCAATCTTATAGAATTGAAGAGTGTATTTGAATATTGTAATTATCTACGGTTAATCAATAGTAGAGAGAAGAGCTGATAATGATAAGTACTTACCTATGAACATGGATATTGAACTCGGCTATAACGTTTATAGCGTCAGGCTCGTAGGATTAAGAGCGCCTAACTAGCTTGTGCTTTCAGAAAATCGTCAAACTCAGCAATGCCCGCCTCAAGGCATGGAATAGTAATGGCAAAAGCAACCAAGAAGATAAAGGTATCCTTATTTGCACTTCTTGCCATTATTCCAATGCCTATTATCTTTTTCTTTTTTTTTGGTTTAGTTTTGTTTTGTTTTGCTTGAGATTCTAAAACGTACTTTTTTTCCTTCTTGCCTTCTTGGTTTAATTAGAAGGCAGGGATGGCCAAGGCCTTGGGTTTATTTGAGCCTTTTAGAGTCCACAGGGTAGACCTTAGCACGGCAATACCAATAAAACCAAGCAATTTAGGTCCACAGCATAGTGTTTGATGTGAGCTATTAAGAGAAGAAAAATGTGCATGCTTAAATAATAATGTCATTCCTTGAAGATTGAAAGGTGCACTTCTAAATTTAAGAGCGTGGAGAGCGGGCAACCATTCTATTTGTAGCCAAGACCTTCTCATTATTAATAACTCATCACTAATTTCTTAATTTGAATGAATATTGTCCAATTGAATAGCCTTTGATGAAATTTGCCATGTTTGACTGTCATTTTAGTCTTAGTTACTTTCTCGGCGTTATATATGGTTTAATGTGTTTTGTTATGTTGCCTTTTTTATGAATATTATGATACTTTTCTTAGTTTGCTTCACCATATATATATGGATCATATGTATTTTGAAACACTTGCAAGCCATGTTTTTATGACGCGCTTGATCTTACACTCTTGTTGTATATATCTCTCAAGTTGCTCTTACATATAATTAAGTCTATACCACATTTATATGATGGTGAATGTAGTTAGGATCGACTTAATTTTTTATTTTAAAAAAAAGTTACTTTAATTAAAAATAAGGTTAGCAATAAAAACATTAAATTTGATGTTAAAGTCATTTAATATTTTTTATTTTAAATGTTACTTTTAAATTAATATTTCTTAAATAGTTACTATATTCTTTAATTTTGCTATTTGAAATTAAAAGGGCCGGGAGAGGTAACCAACACCTCATTGATCCAAATGAAATTGAATTTGATCTCCTTAAACAAATTAACTCTTAGTTTTGAGATTTTAGATTAAAAAATATGATTAAAAAGATAGATTACACTAAAGATGGTTAATCAATTTTTTGGTAAATACTAATTAATTATCAACAAAAGTCAATTGATGATACTTACTTCACTCCAATAACATAATTTAAAAAAATAAAAAAGAGAAATAGAAATCAAGCAAGAAAGGCATGTTAACTCGATTATTAAAGAATTTTGAATCATGTCTTAATTATTTAAATTAAATCTTCAACTACATGAGGCTCCGAGTTAGGTCAGAATAAATTTCTGTTTGTTCTTTTCTAAATAAAGCTTATGCATGCTGCTTACGTCCTAACCGGTATATATTTATTGAATTAACACATATCATCATTACTTTTTTAATTAAAAAATACCTATTGATGCATGCAGTTCTTTATAGTACAGAATCACCTAGAAAAAGGGCTTTATTTAAAGAATGGACAAGGACTATATCAAGTTAATCAGATAGCTCAGAAAAAGACTAATTTTAGCATTAACAATGTGAGTGGTAGAGCTGGTCAAAAGCTTCCATGCTGCAGCCTGCAGCAACGACTATTTATTATTAACTTAACTAGCTAACTTTAACTTTAGCAGAAAGAAGAGCTGCTGTTTAACACCTATAACGAATTTACATTTATATAAAATAAATAAACATTCCTTGCTTCAAACAGCTAGCAGAACAGAAAGAGACTTGAAAGTCAAGATATACATGTACCAGGATAGTGGCAACCATTCGTGCTCCACTACGCTTTCTTCCTTCCTTATATATATATATCAACACATGTTCATGTATAATTTTATATATGAAAATTGTTAATCATATGTTGGGGGGAAATTTCGTTTAGGCCCTAATATTTTTTTTTATTAACGCTACAATTCATCAGAGGAAAAAAATTCTGACTTATTCGAAGTTCAATATGAAGATAAGGAAAATCTTATCAAGAATTATTTTTATTAAGGATTAAATTCGAATAATATTCAAATGATTCAACTTTAACTTCAGCATATTAGTCACTTATATCTAATTAGTCACTTAATTTTTTAGGCTGTATTAGGATAAAGGATACAGGAACACACTAACAACGAGATAGCACAAAATACAGTTTTAATATGTCATTCGTACTTGTTGCATAGTTCACATGGGAGATCTCAACAAATATTTACTTTGTCAAATAAGGTTATTAGTTTTGTACACAAACTTGAGAAAACATTTTTCATTTCAAGTTAATTTACTGGGTAAACTTCAAAAAAAAAACTCTCAACAAATACATTTTTTTTTTTTACAAACTTGAAAAATGTTTTCTATTACAATACCTCCGACTTAAGTGTTTTTTTTATCAGCCAACAACTCTCACTTAAGTGGTACCTTACATTTTAATTACTACCTCTTTTTTTTTTTTTAAACTGCAAAGATATTTATTAGAATTAAGCAAATGGTGGATGCATGTCATAAAGGAATGCCAACCAACATGCAAAGTTACACTGTTACAGGGCTACATAGTCTGAAAATTCCCTCAGTTTCGAAATATGCATATCCCAGTGGTTCCTATGCCCATAACCGAACCTTACATTAATGTGTGAGTGAAAATTTAATAAATGTATTCTATAAGAGGTAGTAAAAATAAAATGTGTATGCGTGTAATTATGTGATGTGTCTATATGTATACACATACATACAAACTTTGATATGTCTTACTTTTCCGGATAACCGGCCACGTTTATCCTTTCATTTTCTCTCTTCTTTCTGGATTATACATATCACAAGAGGGCTAAACAATCTTTTTCCGTATACATATGCATGTATATATGTAAATTTATATGGCACTGATGGTGTTAGAAAATTGATCTTATGAAATCCTTAATTTAAGAGTGTAGAGACTGCACCCTTTGGGGATGCGATCTGGGGCAAAAAGAAATTAACAAAAAAAAATATAATGGATGTTATGATGTAAAAAGAAAGTGGGGGAGAGAATAATTGGATGTGAAAAACAGGATATAAACAATTATGGTTGATAATTTTATATAAAAAGTTAAGTGTTAAAGGCAGAAATTGTTGTTTGTACCTTTTTACGGCAAATAATTTAAAATATAATATCATTCTTAGTAAAAGTTATATTATTTTAATTCGATTATTTTAATATGCATGCACAAAATTCTTAGTTACTTTATTATATTCTTCGGTATTGCGAGACTTCTTTTCTCTGGTACATTGATTAAGTCAAATTTCTTTGGCAACATTGACGGACCTGCAACTTGGGGATTGTGTAGCTATTAAGATTAGGAACATTTTCTGTCGGAAACTTTGTTTGAACAATAAGTTTTCTTGTCTCACAAATATTCTCTTTGGTCTTTGCTAGAGCATATCTTAGTGAGAATCACTTAAAAACAAGCAAATGTTACGTGACAATGAGTTACTAGTATACGGGATTTAAATTGTTAATGTGAAAGAGCTACAGACATGTCAATACAAGCAATTGTTGCATATTAGAATGAAATGTCTCTCTCTCACAGACAACATAAAAATTGAAAGTGAAAAAAAAAACTATATAACTCATCTTTAATTGCAGGAGGATAATTATAAAGATGCTTTTAGAGTACTCAACCAAATATTCTCAAGGAGACTACTGCAAACTTGCTTAAGTGAAATTACTAATATGCTATAGTGCGCAATTTGTAAAGGTTAATTGACCAAACCAACATAATATCATTTGGAGTGCAAATCAATATTCTATTTAACCGCTAATCATCTAATTTTTTTTTATGCATTGCTAATCATCTAATTCATCCATGCATAAATCTAACCAATTATTCCAATTATAAAAATAAAAATTAAATAATTGATATATTTGTTATTGGAAGGATAATTAATGAATCAAATATCCAACATAATTTATAATTCATTGTATCAAGTAGACCAAATTAAGTTCATAAGACTTTAAGGGACGCTTACAATGTTTAGGTACATAAATATGTATAAATATTGAGCATTATTTGATAAAAATGTTTTTAAAAATAAATTATGATATACTTTAAATAAATGGACTGGATATATATTCATTTATAAAAAAAATAAATAGATAATACAGGGATTGGATATTTTTTATTAAATATTCGTAAATGAAATAAATTTTTGCAATACATTTTTAACATATAGGTCGACCATACATCTATTACAATTTAATTCAAAATTTATCTAATCTATAGCTGTTTGGCATCGTCCCTGGATGAAAATGGCAAATTAATGACCTCAGTATATTGAGTTTTTTTACCCATCCATTATAATTTAATGACCCCTTGGTGGATTGAGATTTTTATTCTCTTAAGAGACAACCCGAAGAAAGAAATGATGGGTTTTTTATGGCAAAAAAATCACGTTTTGGAAAGTAAATTCCCTGCTGGAACACTTTTGACCAAAATTAGAAAGTATTCTTCTTCACACAGTTCTTAACAGTCCTTCATTACTTAACTTGCAATTAACTTCTTTATTCTTCCTTCCTAGCATTGAGAAGTTTTAATTATTTTTTTATAGAAAAAAGAAATCTCAAGTTCAAATTTATAGGAACATTTAAGCTGAAATTTGTGTAGAATAAAGACAAAAGTCTAAATCCAAAGATTAATTTGCATTTACCTGAATGAACATGGTTCTTAGGGATAACAGACAAAGGCTGAACACAAACTGAATGGAAAAATAGGGCACTTGAATTTATGTTCTTTTCCATTAAAAAATAATTGAACTATATATGATCATGATTTTTTCGTCTGATAGTGTTTTGCATATTTGTCAGCATGCAGGTCTTGTCTAGGTCTGCTTTGCTAAAGAGCCTATATATATGTACCAAATTAAAAGAATAGGCCAAGAAGAAAATTGGAATCTAATTTTTATATCTCTCATGTGGACTTAAATGCCCTCACTTTATTTATTGATTATTAAGCTCCTTTTCTATCCATAATTGTCAAGTCATAGTTAGTACACCAAAATATCATCAGATTCATTATACCGGGTAATAATTAATTCATAGGTATATACTCACATGCAGTAAAATATTTAGGAGAATAATGAAACCAGATTAATGCACATTGCAAAAATAAAGTTAGCAACTCCAAATAGATGATAACTCAGATTGGAATGGAGGAAGCTCGAAAGAAGAAAAAACAAGAAAGAATGATCCAATGATTAAGACTTCTTGCACCTAAGATAATAATTCCTAGTATATGCTGCCTTAATTAATTACTCCAGTTAGTACAAGGATTGTTTCCAATATTTAACTTCGTGACATGGAGTTCATAAAGCAGCAACCTTACTGTTACGCTAAGGTTCATTCTCGGGAAAAAGGGAAGAAAAAAGAAGCAGGTAAAATTAGCAATCCAATCGAATTACAGGAACAACTCTACAAGCTTTTCTTTTTGGCCTAAGCAAAGCTTATTAAGTCACTATTTGAATATATAAAAGAAGGCATCCGAAGAAGTTTCTTAAACCAATATTTATTCTACCCTAGCTAGTCATTCAATATTCATGGACAAAATAGCCTAAAAAGCATGTAATAGAGCTTAATAAGGTGTAGGTGACCCTAAATCCTTCCAATACTAGCCATCATGATTTCCTTAGCCGATGCCTATCATGTAGTGGCAGCCACTATCCCATTATATGTGACCATGATACTTGCCTACATTTCTGCGAAATGGTGGAAAATCTTCACACCAGATCAATGTTCAGGCATAAACAAATTTGTGGCAAAGTTCTCTATCCCACTTTTGTCTTTTCAAGTAATTTCCTCTAACAACATCTACAAAATGAGCCTCAAACTCATGTATGCCGACTTTCTTCAGAAATTGCTTGCATTTCTTGTCTTAATAGCAATCACTAAGATTAGTGGCCGAGGAGGCTTGAAATGGATCATAACTGGTTTGTCCTTAACAACACTTCCTAACACTTTGATTCTTGGAATCCCTCTCATGAAGGCTATGTATAAGGGTGAAGCAGTTGTTCTCCTTGCACAGATTATTTTCTTGCAGAGCATGATTTGGTACAATTTGTTGTTGTTCCTTTATGAACTTGATGCTGTCAAGACCAGGCCTACTGCCGCTGCACCACCATCACAAGGATCAGGTAGGTATAATTGGTGATTTTCATTATCAAAGATCACACATCGACTAATGATCAGTCAAATTAAAGTATATATTGAGGGACAATATTCTCGTCCTACGATTTGATTTTCTAGTGTTGAGTTTGACTCTAACCTCTAATTCTAAGATTCAGTGTAAGGGGTGAAATTTATGAAGTGGTTGATATACGTGAAACATAAAAGGAAATGGTGAAGTTAAAATTGTCAAGGTTCTTAGCAAAACATAAATTTTCTTCATTCTGGTTAATAACATCCCTCATTTTGGTTTCTTCATTCTTCTTCATACCATTAATTTTCTCTCAACAAAACTCTCTAAAGCCATAATTGATATCGATGCCTGTATAATCAGTAATGTTATACAGTACAAAAACGTAATGCACGAGTACAGTATGAAAACATGTTTTTCCAAATGTTTTTGGTTGAATATTAAATTAGAAAATAAAAAATAAAGCCTTTGAGGGAAATCAAAGGCAGTTGGGGTGGAGTGATAATAAGAGTTTTCGTGCATGTACGAATACGTAAAGATTAGCATTTTCATACATGTTCAACAAAATAAAGTAATATAAGACAATCAGATTAAGTGAGGCCAGAAGAAATGAAATTTGAATACATATTATTTCAAATACCACATTTAACAATTATCATTATTTTATTATTATTTAACAATTATCATTATTTTTTTATTTTTTTTATCACGTTGTATCATCTATCATATTTGCTCTTTGTATCTCTAGGCGTTAAATAAATATGAGATGTCTACAAATCATTTTTTATATTTTAACTGTCTCTATATATGTTTCTATGTGAACTTTACTTTCTCTCCCTCTCAGTTAGAGGCTATATATTTGAATATCTATTCCTTTGAAACACAATTTTATTATTAAGTTAATATGCTATAGTGCTTTAACAACATATGAGTTAAATTAAACTAACACCTGTGTCACCATATATCATGTTTATTGTGCTTCGAAATAGTATACGCGCGGTACAAAATTTAGGTACAAATATCTCCATAAAGCTGTCCCAGAAATGAAAATGGTGTAATATCTATTTTCTTGAATTGTCTGTTAATTAAAAGGAGAAACAGACACAGCTCGTGAAGTACAATCAAAAGGAGAAGACGACGCAGAACCTAGAATAAAAAGGAAGAGGAAGGTCTTGCTCATTCTTGTCACAGTGGGAAAGAAGCTAATTAGAAATCCTAATACATGTGCAACTTTATTGGGTTTTATTTGGTCAAGCATACAATTTAGGTGATTAATTAACATGTTTATCCATTCCATTCTAGTCATTCCAAGAGATTGCTGTATTCAATTTCTCCTGATCATAGTTAGGGTGACAAATAAGGTTAATTAATAACTTGTTGCAGGTGGGGATTACATATGCCTGAAGTTGTTAGTCAGTCAATCGAAATATTGTCCAATGGAGGTCTAGGCATGGCCATGTTCAGCTTAGGTACGTAACAGAAATAATTCATGGTTTCTTGTTATTATGAACTACTAATTTGAGCACCGAATTTTAAGAGGTGCACTTGTTTCTTATTGGAGAATATGAGTTCTGAAAACAACTTAACACTCCAATTCCAAAGTTGCATTAAAAGGTTTAGTTTTTTATATTTCTTGGTGGACATTTATATCAGGTCTGTTTATGGCATCACAGTCAAGCATCATAGCATGTGGGCCAAGGATGACAATGGTGGCAATAGGACTGAAAGTTGTGCTTGGACCTGCCCTGATGGCTGTGGCTTCCTTTGTGATTGGATTAAGAGACACATTGTTTAAAGTGGCGATTGTTCAGGTGTTCTTTTCTTTTCTTTTTTTCTTTTATGTTTCTACTTTTCAGGTCATTAATTTAAAGGTAAATAGTTTGCATGATTTTGCATGTGGCAGGCAGCTCTACCCCAAGGAATTGTTCCTTTTGTTTTTGCCAAAGAGTATAATGTCCATCCAGCCGTTTTAAGCACTGCGTAAGTTATACTGTCAAAGCATCTCTTAATATATAAGGTGTATCAAATCAGGATTTTTCTTATTGTGAACAATGATGAAAACTAGAAAGTAAAGTCTATACTGATGCCTGATGGTCACGATAAAAAAAGTTAGCTAGTGATGCATTTTTTTTCAATTTTAAAATACGATCGATTGTTGCAATTCTCATTTGTCATAATAAGAAAAAAAATATTTGATCCTTTTATACATACATATATATATATATATATATATATAGGAATCAAACTTTTACATTTATATTACTTACTGTTTTTTTTAAAATACAAATTTAACGAATCCAAGTGCATAAATGTAGAATTTTGACATCTAATATTAATTAACATTGTCCTTATATATATATATATACAGTACTATAAAGCTTGAGATTTCATGTTTTTCTTGGTTTTCATTACAGGATCTTGTTAGGAATGCTCATTGCCTTGCCGGTGGAATTGGCCTTCTACTTCCTATTAGCAATTTGAAGAGCAAATGTTAAATATATGCTAGCTAGGGACATCGAGAATAACAGTATTACATTGCTCTAAAATAACAAATTATAAATAGTTGTAAATTTACTGCATTGTTGATTCATTGTAATTAGAAAACATGTGATCACTCAACTAATTAATACTACTTAATTAATTTGTCTATAAAAAATATATTTTTGTATATATCGTTAAATAAATTTTTGGTGTCAGTTAAAATCAAGGCCAGAGTTGTTTTAGTAGTTCCTTCAATAAAAAACAAAAAGAGTTGCTCTATTATTTAAAGAATTTAGCAACCGAAAAATGTTGTCGCTAAATTATAATTCAGCCACTGAAAATACAGTCAATATAAAAACTCAGCAACCGATCTAGTGACGGACGTGAATTCGTAGCAAACAACTTAGTCACTAATCCGTCTCCAAGGGGATTTTCCAATAGAATTTTATGCCCATTTAGCGACATATTGAGACAGCATTTTATTAAACTTTAGCAACTGAAATATTCGATAGCTAATAACTTATTATACATGTTTAATAGCAACCAAAACTATTTTGGGCGCTGAAATGACAAATTAAATTCATATAGCGACTGATTAGTATCTGGCACCAAAAGTAGTCATTTTAATGAAAAAAGCAACGAGAATCGTATTCAGTCACTAAATGACAGTTTAAAAATGCATCCAAAACTAAAATACTCTTCGTAAAAAATAAACAATTATAAAAAATTGATAAAATATATTAAAAAAATTGTTACTTATAAACTTTAAGTATATAAAAAAATATTTTATCTAATGAAATATTTAAATTAATATAACACTCATGATTAACCATGATCCAATAAATCCCAAGTCACCAAGGCATAATTATGCCTAATGCTACATTAATGAATAATCAAGATCCAATTAGGCACAACTATAACACTAATGTTTGATCAAGGTTTAGTTAGGTCCAACTCTAACATTAGTAATTGACTAAGGCTCAATTAGGTTGAATTATTACATTGATGATGAACTAAGGCCCAATCAAATCCAAATATAATATTCATGATTGACCAATGTCCAAATATAAGTTCTAAGTGTAATACTAATAATTTACCAAAATCCAACAAGGCTCATGTGTAACTCATTATTCTTCTAGGTCCAAATAAACCAACTAAAATACTAAGGATTAATTAAAGCCTAATCAGACCAACATATGAGACTAATAATTGACAATGCCCAATTAGATTGAAGTGTTACATTGATGATGGACCAAGACTCAATATGACTTAAGTGTAAAACAAATTATTGGCCAAGGCTCATATAGATCAAATTATAATTCTAATGATTGATCAATGTCCAGAAAAGTTTAAATGTAGTATTAATGATTGACCAAGGTTATTTTTTACAATTATAATTTTTTTTGAAAAATATTGAATTATTGATGATGGACCAAGACTCAATATGACTTAAGTGTAACACAAATTATTGGCCAAGGCTCATATAGATCAAATTATAATTCTAATGATTGACCAATGTCTCCAGTAAAGTCTAAATGTAGCATTAATGATTGACCAAGGTTATTTTTTAGTATTATAATTTTTTTAACAAAATATTGAATTATAATTTAGAAATAAAGACGAAAAGGATAAATTGAAAAGATAAGGGTGCTCATAAATTGATATAATCTAATAAAAACTAAATAAATCAATAAAAAAAACTAAAGAATAATCCATCAAAATTACTTTAGATTGGATTGGATTTGATCAAATTTTGAATTTAAGACCAAAAAGATGGTAATTTAAGAAAATTGAAGTGATATCACATATTTTTTTCTTCAAAATAGATTCAATACAAGCCATGAAGATACCAACCTGACCCATTTTTCAATTTAAAATAAAGACATTTAGTTCTTAAGTTTTTAAAAATTAATAATATTTGTCTAATTAATCTTCAATTTTTTGTATATTTGTTTTTTGGTCCAACTAGATCATAATCCTAACATATTCATTTAAAATATTATAAAAATAATTTAATTAATTAAAATTTAAGGGGATTTAAAATATCATAAAAATAATTTAATCAAAAAATGATTTAGTTAATTAATTAAAAATGTAAGACTAAATGTCTTCATTTTAAAATGGAGGATCAAAATTAGGGAATCAAAG
>PYAF01000641.1:902301-919573 GCA_007407185.1 Glycine tomentella | reverse complement strand
CTATTTAATGTTTACACGAATAATACATTAATTAGTATTTAAGTTTTACATTTTACATAATAAATATTTATCCTATACAACTAATTAAATTTATAATATATAAATATAGTTATAATTAAATTTGTAATAAATAAATATTTTGGAGAATACAAATCATATTTTAAATTTATGATAAATAATTTATATGCTGATATATTGTTATTTTTCATTATTGATAATTTCTGAAAATATTTAAATCAAAGTTAAAACTAAATATTTCCTTGGTAAAAAAACAAGAGAAAATGATTATATATTAAATTTTATACAATTATATGATAAATTTATTAATTTTTAAAATAATTATTTTAAATTGTTTTACACAATATGTTGATTAAACTAAAAAGTACAATCATAAATCATGAATGAAATTAAAGAATTCGAGAAATGAAAACGACAACATTTGGATATCAAACGGCGTGGATAGCTTTCGTGAGGAAGAAAATACCTCCCCGAAAAGAAAGGTGAAAATTAGGGTTTGAGGTATTTATTTAATTGGCAAAAGACAGTGTTTGGGTTTCACAGACAGACACACACTCGGTTCTGCCTTCACGAAAAAATTCTCGAGATCCCCATTTTCTCCGAAGAAAAGCTATGGCTAAGGGTCCCGGTCTCTACTCTGACATCGGCAAGAAAGCCAGGGGTACTCTCTCTCTAATTGTGTTGAAATTCTATTAAATTGTGGTTTTTTTGGGGGGTAGAATTTTTCCCTACTGTTAAAAATTGGTGCTTTTTGATGAATCCTAAATGGGTTTTTGTTTGTTTGGTGTAGATCTGCTGTTCAAGGACTACCACAGTGACCAGAAGTTCACCATCACCACCTACTCACCCACTGGAGTTGTGAGTGTTTTTTTTTTTAATCTTTCAATTTTTGTGGCACAAACACAATGCATGGAATGGGTATTTGTTTTGCTGTTGGGTTTGTAATTGGATGTTCTTTTTAGCTTCTGTGAGTAATAATGTTGGTGAAATCAAAGTGCTGTTTGAAGAAAGCAGGATGGTTTTGTTGGAAATTTTGTGTTCTCTATCTATATCTTGACTGTGAGAAGTCTGTTTCATGGATTTCTTTTTTAATAAAATTTGGGTGTGTATTGTGACAACAATTCATTTTTTGGCCTTCTGGTTCTTCATCAAATGCAAAGTTTTGATTTTGCTTAATTAGAACACAAAATGGATTTTTTAGCTGGAATTTCTCTAGCAGCATTTTGATTATAGACTGTTTTAAAAGAAGAAGAAGAAAATCCTTTTATTTTAAAAAAATGGGTCGTGAATATTGTTTTGTCGTGAGTTTCCCCTTTTAGTTTTATTCATAATTTTCCTTTTGCCATTTTCAGTTTCTCTGTATACTGATTGGATTGTGGTTTTCTATGAGCTTTTGTTTTCCCTGTATGTTCCTTTAGTTTCAAGATGGGAATAATCTAGATGTAGCTATTGAAATTATATAATTTAATGTAATATGCTACCAACTAAATGTATATTTATGTTTAAAGTATTTTTATACTTAGATTTTCCTAATTTACTTCATTTTACATAAATGTGCGGAAGAATCTTGTATGTACTGTCAGGCTCGTGTATACTTGTCAACAGTGACCAGAATGACCACTTTTGCATCAAAGTGGAGCAATGCTCAACTGCTCCCAGCTGTTCTTGATAGAGTGGAATGGCTTCAAATATGATATGAGGCTGATATTTGAAATTTCCTAAATTAACCCAATAAAAGCCCACTTTGCAGTGCATAGTTAGATTTTAAGGGGTTTTGTCAGGTTTTCAATGTAGTGCAGAGTGAGCTAGCCTTCTTTATATTCTTTTGCTTCTATTAACATGACTCCTCTGTTTTGCAGTCGCCTACCTCCCCCATGACCCATCTACTATTTTGGCTTTAGGCAGTAGGCACATTCTGTTTTTGCACTTGTTTTGCAGCTTCCAGCTGTTGTTGTGTACTTGTCTTTCTGTTCTCCAATCCAAGTCCACATGGACTTCTTGATGATAAAAAACAAAAGAAATTTCCACTCCTTTTTTTTTTTGGGTAATTTGCACCAATTCCCTTTTGTTTTGGTGATTTATGATACTTTCCTAGTTCTCTTTCTCTTAAAATCACATCACTGTTTCTTTTTATAAATAATCTTTTTTTTGTTTGTTTAGTTATGTGTGATTGATATTTATTATTTGTATTTTTACTTTCTTTTACCACTTTGTTTTAGTTAATTGATAAAGGTTGGCTACTTTGGGATCCACTTTGTTGCCTTAACATTTTAGTGTGGCTGCACTGGCTGGTCTGCCGATTTTCACCATAATCTATTTTGTATACTATTTACTGTGTTTTAATATTCAGTGTGAAAATTGTAGCATTATGTTTAACCATAGTAAAAAGAAATCATATAATCTATGTCATATATCTTGCAATGTGGATGCCTTGGTTGAAGTGGATGGATGTTGATGCAAAGTAGTTTATCAGTTGCAGATACATGCTTTAATCTGATCCTCAGGAACACATCTGATAAAATTGTGATATCCATGATGTCAATAGCATTTTGACTTGTGTTTAGCAATATGTGATTTGGATTTGTATCTTCTGCTTCAGGCTATTACAGCATCAGGAACCAGGAAAAGTGAACTGTTTGTGGCTGATGTCAACACCCAGTTGAAGAACAAAAACATCACTACTGATATCAAAGTTGATACAGATTCTAATGTAAGTTTGTTTGAACATTTGTTAGTTATCTTCTCTTTTCAATTGAGATATGTACTCCTTTGTTTCTGATTTATGTGCCATGTACAGAATTATCAATCCAATTTTTGTGATTGACATTTCATATTTGTTCTACTACCCTTGGAAGGTGGGTTTCAAGTTCAATTTGCGGTTTTATCAGATTTTAGGATACTGTGTGAAGATTCTGTCTTCAACACTAATTGGTTCTTCAGAGGACACCTTTTCATTGTCTAATTGTTTTAAAATTACTCATTCTTAACTTTTTTTGATAAATTTAGTCAAGCTGTTCTTACTATATATATATATATATATATATATATATTAATTTTTATGGCAAAAAGTTCATCCTACATGCACCATGTTGATTGAAAGTACTACCTATTTTGCCAACATCAAGTAGGCTGTCTAATTTAACTATTTAAAGTAGAAACCTCTTAAAGAAATCATAGACTTAATGAAGTTTACATTGTTGAAAACTATGATAATATGCTCAAAGTTGTTCTGATTAAAGATTGAAAATGGGGCTGTCATGGACATGGTTATGTGCAGGCTGAGGTTGAAGGGTGTTTCCTCATGATTTCTTCTTTAATGTCTTTTTGTCTACAAATGACTTTTATATTCCTATGATCATTTCACTAATGTTAGTTAATGCTTGTGCATTCCAGCTCTTCACAACTATCACTGTTAATGAACCTGCTCCTGGTCTAAAGGCTATTTTTAGCTTCAAAGTTCCTGACCAAAGGTCCGGAAAGGTAAGATAGTCAACCATTTTGCATAACAAGCTTTCAAAATCTAATGCAAATTTAGGTGTGTCGAGTATACTGTGTAGTTTGAGAAAACAATCTCATTAACACTCTAAAAACCTATTTAACTCCTGCATCCTATTCCTTTATGGCAGTAATTTGTATTGTCTGTTTTATGGAACAGGTGGAAGTTCAGTACTTGCATGACTATGCTGGAATAAGCACCAGTGTTGGGTTGACAGCAAACCCAATTGTCAACTTCTCTGGTGTTATAGGAACTAGTGTTCTTGCTCTTGGTGCTGATCTTTCTTTTGACACCAAAATTGGGGAGTTAACAAAATCCAATGCTGGACTGAGCTTCACCAAAGATGACTTGATTGCCTCATTGACTCTGTGAGTAACTGTTGCTCCTCTCTGAGAGTGTTTGTTGTCTTCATCTCTAAAATTTAAAAAATCTTTTATTGTTTCTCTTTTCCCTTTTAGAGATATGTTTGTTTGCATATACTTATCCTGTCCAAACTATTTCCAAGGCTTGTGCTTGTAGCATACTGATGATGGATACTATGAGTTTATATGTTTTGTGATGTAATGAGTTCTTTTGTGCAGGAATGACAAAGGTGATACTTTGAATGCTGCATATTACCATGTAGTTAACCCCTTGACCAATACTGCTGTTGGTGCTGAAGTGACCCATAGATTCTCAACTAATGAGAACACTCTCACTCTTGGTACCCAACATCAATTGGATCCATTGACCACATTGAAGGCACGTGTGAACAACTTTGGCAGGACAAGTGCTCTGATCCAACATGAGTGGCGTCCCAAATCATTCTTTACCATTTCTGGTGAGGTAGACACCAAGGCCATTGAAAAGAGTGCTAAGGTTGGATTGGGTTTGGTTCTCAAACCCTAAGAATTTTGATCCATCCTGGCAAGAGCATTGAGTAGGTGTTAGGAAGCGTATAGTCTGTCAGACTAAATTATTTCTTTTAAGTTGGTTCTCTTCTTGGGTAAGAAGTGTTCATGGAGTTTTTGTTGCATTTGAGCAATTCAACCTTGTAAAAATAAATAGGCTTTCTATAAACCACATGTGACTTTTTAAATGCCCAAAGCTTAGCAAGCCTCTTTTGTTGAATGAGGATTGGCACCCTTTATTCAGGTTTTGACATGAGAAATTTTATATCTTATGATTGGATTTGATGGATATTTTCTGCAATATTCCCTTAAATCTTCCGATGCGACCAATGATTAATTATTGGGATGTTTTCTGCAATATTATGTTTTTCAGCTTGATCTTGATCTCTATGTTTTATTAATTATTCCTGTCAAACCTATCTTCCACCTTGAAGTCCTTTCTTGCCGTGTCTATTAGGCAATGTTGTCTTGAGATGTCATCAGTTTTAATGTTTATTTTAAAGTTCAATAAAATTGATTTTGACATAATTAAATTCTAACTACCGAACATAATTGGAATGTGATTAAATTAATTTCAGTCCTAGATTTTATGTTAAAATGTGTGTAAAGAGTGAGATTCATTTATTCTTGGTGTAAAACATTGCTTCCTGGTGTAAAATTACCCTGCCATTAGTAGTGAGGAAATCACTAAAGGCAGTTGTGTTAGTAACTTAATACTTAGTCATAAAGGCGTTTTTGACTGCTCAAGTAGTTCTTCATGGATATAGATATGAATTTTTTGTGGTTGAGTGCGAACTTGGAATAAGTTGTTTCAAAATTTAGATTTTAAGCCCTTAAAAGTTAAAACTACATCTAAATGTAATTCCTTCAAGAAACTCAAGCTGGCAAAGTTTTGCATTTGATTTAGCACAGCCTATTTTCAATTTAATCTTATTTTTGCAAGGAAAAATAAACTAATCGTTATCAAACATTTACTTTTAGGTCAATTAGTTGTCGTGTGTTACATTGAAAAGGATATATCAAGGACGTATGTCTTCAGGAAATGAGTCTGTTGTGCGTGATTGCTTGAACAATGGCTTTCCAGCACACTGACCATGGCAAGATAAATTCAATTTATTTTTGTAAGATAGTTAAGGTTGACTTAATTTATTAATCTCTAAATAATTTAACAAGGAGTAATATTTTTCAGGCATCAATGATTTTAAAAGAGCAACATTTAACATAAAGAAAGATAAACACACAAAATAGATAATAGGCCAAAATAACAACTTTTCAAGCTCCTCTTCTACATCATTTGCCATCTCATTTCTCGGCTCAAACCTTAAAAGGAAGCTTCCAACCCCAATTTTAGCATATTCATATTCACTGGCTCTAATAACTGAAGACATGTAATATATTATCAGTTTTTTTTTATAAGAATGAGATTAAAGATAATAAAACTTATAAATATTAAACAATGTTGTTGGTTCAAGTCACATTGGATTCGGATCCATTAAGTAAGATTTCAAGTTATAAATAAATATTATTGATTATTTTAAATATAATATGTAATCCTAAATAATTTAAAAAAATATTTTTACACAATATTTGAAGTGATTAGAAAAGAAATATAGTAAACAAAATATAATTTGGTAATGTGGTGAAATATAAAGAAATAGAAGTAATAAATAAGATAGATATTTGTATTGAGAATTTAAGGAATACTAATGATACAATTAAAAAGTGTATCACCTTGTAATAAATAATACAATCAAAATTCATGAAAAAAAAAAATCTCTATGATAAAAATAGACAATTTTTTTATATATGATAATAATGATATAGATTAGTATCTTTCATGATACGAGAAAGTAAGAAACATTACCAAAAAAAAAAAACGAGAAAGTAAGAAAGAACAAACACAACTGCAAGTTAGTAAAAATATCCAGAACTTTTTAAGTCTATCAAATTCCAAACTCTAGCCAACATTTAATTACATTAACTGAAAAGTACATTGACGAATGAGTATGTAAAAATATCTATGAATAACATGAGTTAACCCCACCACCTGTTTTCTTTACAAAAGTACATTCTAAAAGGAAGAAGAAAGCCTGTGAAATGGTAGAAAAAGTATAGCAACTTCACAGTAACAAATTCCACATATGAAAACTGTGTTCTAGTTTTCTATTCAAGTTTGGTCAACTTGGTCCCCACTAAACTTTAAAATCCCGTAAACTGTCTCATGGTCCCCCCCCCCCCCCAAAAAAAAAAACCTTATTTGAGATAAGATAAGGTCAGAAAACTCTGATAATTCCTCAACTTTTCAAAACACAAACAGTTTGTGTTCAGTTGATAGCCTAAGTTGTGAGGGAACTGAATGAATAGAGAAGCAAATCAAAGAGAGAACCATGATTCTTATCCATTAGGTTTTGGTGACTTGATATAGTGATGATATGGAGAACCATGAGGACCTTTTGGACTAGATAAGATCCTCACTGGTTGACCCTTCCTCGATAAAGATGCTAATTGTGCTTGCATACCATTTTTAGGCATGGACATGGTACGATCTACTCGCGCAACCTGGAAGTGATAAGATGAGATAGCCATATCCTTGAGGTTTTGCAAAGGCTTCAGAGCTTGAACAACTTCGCTCATCATAGGTCTGGATTTTGGATCACGGCTAAGGCATTGAGCAGCAAGCTGTGCAGCCTTCTGTGACCCTTTAACAGAGAAGTGACCTTCAAGGCGAGGATCAATTATTCGTAGTAACATCCTCCGATCTCCTAGTACAGGTCTTGCCCACTCCACAAGATTGTGTTCCCCGTTTGGTCTATTCTTATCAATAGATCGCCGGCCAGTGAGCATTTCAAGTAGCACTACTCCAAAACTATAGACATCACTTTTTGATGTCAAATGTCCTAATCAGAATTGACAGTTAAGGTCAAAATTAAAACTCCAAATGCAAAACTATGCAAAGATGACATCAATTGAGAAACAATATCTAGCTATCATGGAAATAAAAATCTAGTTAAAAGGAATATTTATATTATGTGATGAAAAAAAAAAAGAGACTTAATCTAACTATATGCAACTTTTAAAGTTTTAAAGACCTGTGGTAACCTTTCCCTGTTTTTAAAGATGAGGCATGCATTTGGTTTTGATACATTTATAATTTCAACTCTTTACAAGCAAACAAAATCTTGATTTTGTGCTGGTGGACAAAAAAAGCTTATTTATGACAGGCTGGAGAACTTATAACAAACTGAAATTTAGCTTAAAAATAATATTACTGCAACAAAAGCAGCTGGTAAAATATTTCATTCCATATATAAGAACACCTAGAGGCCAATAATGTACACAATCCGAGATGTCATAAGCAATCTAGAGCCTGAATCATGTAGTAAAGTCTGAAGTTAATGAAACACAATTAAAAAGGAAACTCACCAGTCATCACATATTCAGGAGCTGCATAACCATATGTTCCCATGACTCTTGTTGATATGTGTGTCTTTTCCCCTTCAGGACCATCTTTGGCGAGTCCAAAATCAGAGAGCTTGGCATTGTATTCCTAAAAACAATCATGTTTTTACGTTTTTATGTTGGAGGATGGATAAAAAATAATTAAAAACCCTTTTCCTGGTTAACTCACATACCGCATCTAACAGAATATTAGACGTCTTAAAATCACGATAGATTACAGGCCTCTGAGCTTCTTCATGGAGAAAAGCAAGACCTTTTGCAGCACCAAGTGCAATTTTCATTCTAATAGACCAAGGGAGAGGCAACGACCCTTCTGCACAATTCATGGTTGTTACCAGAAAACAATGAACTTCCTTATGCATAAAATTTCAAAGAGAATAGTGCTAAGCAGAAAGAACAATTATAGGAAGAGAATCGTTATCTTATGGTTTATGTTTTCTTTAAGCATAAAATCCTATCAATTCACTAAATTTACTGCAAAAACAAGGACTGCAGATATAAACAAGCAGTAGTGACATGATTAGAAATAACACAGGTTCAAAATGTACTTCTGAAGAGGTGGTTCTCCAAACTTCCACGAGGCATACATTCATAAACCAATAATCTTTGGTCATCTTCAATACAGAAACCAACCAATTTGACCAGATTCGGATGGACAAGGTCACCAAGAATGTCTAACTCTGCCTGAGAAGGGAGGGAAAAAAAGGGAAATTGTTAAGAAAGAAAAATTCATAGAAGGAAAAAAGTTGATAAGAAGGATATATAAGTTTCATACAAGCCACTCTTTGTGACCCTGCAGTCCATCATGGTTAAGGGTCTTGACCGCAACAGTAAGCCCAGTACCAGGTTTCACAGGTGCAGTTCCATTTTCCTCAATCCAACCCTTGAACACACAACCAAACCCTCCCTCACCAAGAAGACTCTCCGGTCTGAAATTCCTAGTGGCCAATTTAAGCTCATTGAATGTAAATTTTCTCAAACGAGAAGAAACCTTCAACTCCTCACTGAATTTTGGAGTGGAAGGGACACTTTCTGCATTACTGGTTGTTGTAGAGGACCCCGGAGGAGCATTTGTTTCCTTCTTGCTTTTCTCAGATGCAGATGTTTTTTCCACTGTTTAAAAAATCATAAATTAAATTATTACTTCTTCAGGATTTAAGAATTAAAAAATCACTATATCATGATATGATCCTGATGTGCAACACTTTATGCAACTTCATTACAGGATCAGAAACGTTGTACAGTAACTAAATACTATCGAGAGTGGTGTTAAAATGGTCGTACAATGATGATACCCTCCGTGGACAAAATCATTATGTTTTTTGGTATAAAAAAATTAATGATTTTGTTCAAGGCAATTAAAAAAAAAAAGATAAACTTTCATTATCATATAAGATTCAATAATGAACTTTCAATGTCAATACTAAGTTTCAAATCATGATATCTTTTTCTTTTGGATAAATCAACTAAAATAATTTTCCCTTTATCTTTTCTGGTTTAGCGATTGAACCTATGAATTTTGACCTTTACTGAAATCTCACCCCACCATTAACCTTTGAGAATCTAAGTTGCTATTAAATTGTCATAACAGTGAAGTAGATAGTAGATACCTTCCTCAGCCTTTTGGACAAGATCAAATGTAAATAGTGTTACTGCTACTGTTTACACAAAGATTATGCAGCTCTCCAACGGTAATGCACCACAGATCATTATTTTGAAACTCAATCATATGCAAATAAACTAGGTATTCCTCCAACTTCCTCTAGGAGTAAAAGTACAACAAAACTTCAAATTACTTTAATTAACACACAATCTGTATTGTTTCTTAAAATTGGAGAGATAAAGGGGTGGTGGATTCAACCAAAGGGTAAAGATAAATTTTTCTCTTTCCACCCAAAATCAATGTCAAATTGAAATAATTTCCTGAAACTTAAGAAGAGAGGCATATCAACAAGGAAAGAAAATTACCACTGTTAGCACTAGTGCCACTTATGGAGTTATCAACCTTTGATCTTGACGGTATACAGCTCCCAATGAAACAGAATTTAACACAGCACCCAATTTCCTTCTCAGCACCATCCTTTTGCATCCTTACCTTTGACTTTTCCGCATCCAAACTCCCAGCCTGAATTGCATTATTCCTAAACCCCATCTTTCCACAAAACTCTTACAAAGAACTTTTCATGATCAAAATTCCCACAAGTTTCCGACTTTAGGATAAAAAAAACGAAAAGAAAAAAATAAAAAAAGCCACTTAAAGCAACCTCACTTCCAATAATTGAAGACTCTAGAAACCCATCAACATGATCATGATCACAAAATCATAATCAACAGAACTAAAAGAACAACAACATCACTGTTTTGAATCACAACAAAAGGATCAACACGAGCACACAGTTAATTGAGTTTAAAAAAAATAAAAGACAAACAGAAACCCGGTTATGAAAATGAGTCCAAAGGGGCTGTAGGTGGTGGAAGAGAGAGGCAATGGAAGACTGCATGTGAAAGAGAGTTTTTCAACAACGGGCCGGCCGGGCAGCCTTCAGGTGTGAAAGTTGGCAGCCGGGCAGGGCGGGCAGGAGCGAGAAAGTGACATCCATTTCTTTATGTTTTTTTGCTTTTTTGAGAGAGAAGAGCACTTGCTAGTTGCTAGTTTACAACTTACAATATCTACTTTCCTCTGAATTGTTTGACTTTCATTTTTTGCACTTTGAATTATTTCACACAAGATAATGTTCTTTTGCCTAAAAAAATATAGATGAAATATCTCAATCATTAAATGAAAGCCATAATAAAGTGTTACGTTAGTTAGTAAATTAATATGCATAGTTGGTGGCTTATCTTCATACACAACCTTTATAGAAATATATGGTACACATACAACTAATTAATAAGTACTTAATTGTATTTATATATGGTGCAGTCAAAAATTGTATTTATATAAGCTACACACAAAACTAATTAATAATTTCTTCATTATATTATTAAATATACATTATATTTTTTTTTATTTCTAATATATATCTGAATTTTGTGTTTATTTTTTAATAAATTTTTTCTTGACATTCTTAATATTTGAAAATTTTGTTTTAGATCTCTATTATCAGATGTGTTCATTAAATATTTGATTACATAGTTTGTGATGATTTAACTACCATAATCAATTAAAGTAAAAAAAAAAATTGAGGGGCCCTCTTTTGAGTCATCGCACCAACGCTTCACCTACCTTCTTCTCCTTCAACCTTCAACTTTCAAAACAGATCTCAAATTAAGAAAGTTGTTGGGCTAATTAGTTAATTAATTAACAAAGTTGCATTGTTTCTTGATCTCACCTTCGGAGTCACGGTGGTGCATTGTGTATGGTGGCGCTGAGGTGGTGCAAGCGGTGTGATAGCATCGAGGTTGGGTGTAGGCGATGCTTGACAATGCTGGTAGGGTTACGTCGACGTCGTTGATGGTACTGGTGCACAATGCTACTGGTAGGGGTTTGCACACAAGAAGAAGTGTTTGTTGCAAAAGGGTTGTGTGCAATTAGAGTTGAAGGTGGAGGAGGCGTGCGACGTCAGAGGAAGGTGGCAAAGTGGTGCACAACTAGATCTAGTGGTTAAGGGGTGGGGCAACAGTGCGAAGATGGTGGTGGTCATTGATGGCGATGGTGGCACGCACAAATTCTGGTTGGTGGTGTTGTTTGATGATGAACAGTGAAAGTGGTGGTGTTAGGAAATTGTAATTTCAAAATGATTTGTTTCTGACTATTTTTAGCCTCCATAACTTGTAATTTTAATTTCGAAATGAATATTGACAATATTAAAACCGTATTTTTATAAAGTTAACTATCACATCACTAGTTAACGGAGAAATCCTATCGATAGAGATAAAAGATAAAACTTTTCATATGTCAAAGAGAAAAAATGAAAAAAAAAATCAAATATTAAACACAAAATCGAATATATATTAGAAATAAAAAAACATATTCAAGCCTTAAATATATGATTTCAATTGATCCCTATCTCAATATTAAATATTCCTTTTTGGTTTGTGTTAATAGTCAAAATTATATATATTCCTCGAAAGGAAAATATTTCAAAGATAGTAAAGGAATTTTGACTGAATGCTTCTATTTACAAATAAATATTTAAAAGTGAGACATATAATTTATTTTTGATTATGAGTTCTTTTTGATCAAACAAATAAGTT
Organism: Glycine tomentella; assembly: GCA_007407185.1. NCBI lineage: Eukaryota > Viridiplantae > Streptophyta > Magnoliopsida > Fabales > Fabaceae > Glycine > Glycine tomentella. The sequence goes on along the minus strand of PYAF01000641.1, from coordinate 907,513 downwards.
TCTAATTTTCAACTTAATAGATAATTGTTTAATATTAATACAAATTACGGTAATAATTTCGATAAGTATATCCATTTTAGTTATAATAAAGTTGTAATTTATAAGATAATAGAATAACTTTTGAAAAAAGTGTTTTTGATTCTTGTAAGTAATTTCAATGATAATAATAATAAATAAGGATTGAAAAAGTAAAGTTTTGATAAAAAAATGAAAATTGGAAAAAGTCAATTTTTTAGAAATGTGTAGTAAAGTAAACATACATAAATTTATAAAAGTGAGGAATCGAGTATATACATGATGACATGTTGAATTTTTGTCAATATCAATAGTAGACGTGTTGGTGTTTGGAGGAATTAAGTTATTATATATCAACTCCCCTTATTACAACATACAAGTTTTATATTTATAGAGTACAAATTATAACTAATCTTAACCGCTACAAACTTTCACTAAATCTTCATAATGACTTTGGTTTTCGATTTCTATCATTAATGATTTTATCTTCAATTTTCACGTTCAATAACTTTGATGTTCTATCGTTATATTGATAATTTGTATATTTAATCTCCATCATTGATATTTTCTAGTGATTTTATGCTTTTTAAATCTTCATTTCTTCGATTATCGTATAATTAATTTAAAGATTATATTTTGACACTTAGTTAAAATAGTTTGTTTAAAACCTTTTTAATACTTCGTTGAAGATTATTTTTGGATAATCGAAAAATGTAGAGGTTAACATTTGGGTAAAAACATTTAGCTTTTGAATTGTTTAACTATATCTTAGAGACAATAATTAACAAAACTGTTAATATAATCGTGTTAGCCAATTTAGGACTTAGGAGGAATTGCACTATCATTCGTTCCATCATTCACAATATGCCACGTTATTTCCATTAGTGTATTTTATTTTTATCTGCAATATATATTTACCCATTTTTCGTGTAGTGGGATGTGACAACTCATGACTCGTGTGCAATATAGAAATAGTGCCTAACTTTTGAAACGTTTTTTGAGTGAATTCGTGGAGGAAGAGACAATGGAATCAATCATTTTCAGAGTGCCTCGCTGGGCCTTTAAATGGTTGGGTTCTGTGAGTGTGTGGCCCAGTGCTGATATCCTTGTACTATATTTTATAGAATAAAAATCATCATTTTAGTTCTTAGTTCTTGAAAGAGTATAGTATTTTACCATTTTATTATTTTTCTTCTCTCGTTTTTCTTCTTCTTATCTCTGTGTACTAAAAAAATAAAATTTTAAATAAATTTCTGAAAGTGAAATCTGTTTACATTAGTTTAAATTTAAAAAGAAAAATATACGACATAAGTGATAATATTAATATATATTTAGGGACAAAATGAAAATAAATAATTAAGTTTTAAAATATAAATAAAATAATTGAAAATTGAAAATTTTCCTAATTTTAAAGACTAATATAATAATATTTTTAGGATCAATATGATGATTTATTCTTTCTTTTTAATTGTACTCTAGCTAGATCTTTTTTTTTTTTTTCTTTTTCGTTATATAACACGATGAAAAACTGAAAGTGGGAATGGGAAAAAGGATGGGACAAAATAAATAGGAGAGAAGAGATGGAAATATTCCATTGAGGTTAATAAAATAACACAAGGACAAAACAAGTTGGAAACTTCAGTATCCCATAGTATACACGAAAGCAAACAGAAAAAAATGTTAAAATAAAAAAGGCATGTGGGAACAAGTATAAACAACGGAATACTGTACTGGAGAAAAATAGTAGCACACAGAGGAATAAATAATAAACTAAAAAATACAAAACAAATATGATTTTGTTTGTAATGTTTTGATCTATATACTTCTACTTACTGTCACTTAGACTTAGACTTTACCAAATAATAAATTAAATATTTATCTTTATATACATATATATATATATATATATATATTAAAATTTATAATAAATATTTTTAATATATAAATTATATTTTAAATTTATACTGAACAATTATATTATAATATAAGGTTGTTTTTAAATTGAAATGGACGAACGATTAAAAAAAGTTAAGTATAAATCTAGAAATAAATGAAGAATACTTTAAAATAATTGAGAAAATATTTTTTTTCTAGTTGTTTGAAGTAGTGTGTAAAGTATCTTGCAGGGAGAGAAGGAAGAGATCTTGGAAAAGACATTGAGATAATGTGAAGAGTAAGGACCTTACATTTTGATACAACAAAAAAATAGCCTTTTCATAATGAATTACGGAAAAAAGGTTGTGTAAAGGTAGAAGAGAAAAAAAATTGTTAGAAGATTTGGGAGTAATTTGATAATAATGTTTTTTAGAGGATTTTTTTTATTATGAAATAATCATAAATTTTAAATTTTCAAATACATGAATTTTTTAAGGAAAATAAAAATGTCTTATTATATTATTTATTAAAAAATAAAACACAAGCTTTCAAAATTTTAGATGTATTTACATGTTTATTCGCTTATCTATCATGACGTTGTCAAAACATGTGAGCAAAAATAGATAAAGATTTAGATTTATGGAAGGAAACAAAAATAAAGAGATCTTTATGACTAATCCACATATTAGTCATTTATTGTTATTTTGATATTTGATTTGATATGATGATTATTTTTTAATGGAAGTATATATGATGATTAATAAGTTATATGGGTTGGATTTTTTTTTGTTTTTGTTTTTGATCTATTATGAAATAAGAACAAATTACAAGGTACGCCTATCCACAACAAGAGCTTCCAGGACGAAGTTTGGGAGTTTGGTGGGTTAACATGTTTATAAAAACCTTCATTCGCAGTAGCTTCTCTAGGAGCTAAACTAAACGAAAATTAAGGCTCCAACTTGGACAAGATAACAAATAAATGTCTCGAACCAGTTCCTTATGGCAGTGCCAAGCTGTATGAATAGCCTCAAAGAGAACCTTTATTGCATAGGTAATGCAGATAAATTATGGATTCCAAAAGAAAAACACCTAATGGATACTTCTTTTTCTTGTCGAATTCCCTCTCCTTTACAAGTTTGTTCACACAATTAGATTCCCACAAGAAATTCAGATAAAAAGCCCCGAAAAGTACTAAACAACACTTTCTCAAATGCTTCCCACATAAGAATAAAAATATGTTTCAATAGAAAAAAAGATTGGTGAACCGTCTAAATGGGATGATTCAGCCAGCTAATGTTTGTAGGAAAGAATTTGACAGGTGGATATGGTGGAAAGTGCAATTGGATTCTTACTCGGTAAGGACATCATATATAGAGCATTGCATAATATTTTGATGGGTAGTCAATACGTGGAGATTTATGCTAAAATATGAAAAATAAAAATACTGCCTAGAAAAGTCATTTGAAAATAAGGTTTTAAAAATTAACAAAATAAGAAGTGGATCTAATGTGATTACCTATAAATCTAAGAGTTTTTTTAAAATCAAACAAGAAGTGAATCCAAAATGATTGTTACTAATAACCCACTATATTATGTTTATTTTGAATATATTTTTTGAAAGTAAAAAAAAAAAAAAAAACAGCTTTTACTACCAAATGAAGTTGATCTAAATGGTTATAGCTTCCACCTTAGGTTTTTGTAATAATGAAAGGAATTGATAATTAGCATGGTTGTCTTCCAAAGACTCCAACCTAGTGTTCCTTTCAATTTTCATGCCACTCATAGTCGCTACTCCTCCGTCATCTACAACACAATTCCTATAGGTAAAGCTTCCATTCCTTGTTTTTGCAAAGATGCTCACAAAATCAGACAAATATGGCCATCTCCGTCACCACTGATTGGGTCAATTTGCTCTAAGTTGTTATTATCAATTTAATCAAATTTGTCCTTTCTACTTTAACTTTTCTTAAGGCAAAGAAAACTCTCGTGAATTTCACTTCTTTTTTCCCGTTGAAGTCAAACAAGAAATGAAATAGCGAATTAGCCATTTTGCGGGAAAAAAATTGTTGTGATACCTTGAAATTGTATAATTAGAATCCTTTCCTTTGTCAGTTTCTTTTATGACACTATTACATTTTTATATTTTATATATTTATAAAATTATCAAACACTCCCTTTTGTCTCATTATAATTATATTATTTTACACATATAAAAATTAGTAAATAGATAAAATAAAATAATATTTTTATAAAATTAACATTATCATTATTAATTTATTTTTTTGCTTTTACAATTCATATTATTAATATTATAAGAAATATAAATGAAAAAATTAATTAATATTACATGAAAATTAAAATAATAATTCATATATTTAAAAATATTTATTTATTATAAATTTCAACTATATATAAGAATAACACTTATTTATACAAATTCAACTAACAAAATTTAATTTAAGATAAATAATTTCTTTTTTAAAGGAAAAAAATTAAATAATTTATAATAATTATGAGTGTAAAAATCTTCATATTTTGATAATGCAACATAAAAGGTAGATATAAATGGAATGAAGTGTAAATCTTCCGAATCTATATCTAGTGAGAAGGGAATACCAAGATTACCACCACAAAGCAATGGGCGGTATACTTTCTGGCTTACTTGGCGGCGATGCCGCAGCAGCGGCAACGTCTTCGCCGGAGAGTTCTGCTTCAAGGGTCCAGTCCTTCCACTCGTCGCCGCGCTGGCAGCTCCACTTCAACGAGCTCAAAGAAACCAATAAGCTCGTAAATCCCTAGATCTCGATTTTCCCCCAATTTTGCTTGATCTGATTCTGAGTCTTAACCTTTTCCTGTAAAAATTATAATTAGGTTGTGATAGATTTCTCGGCGTCGTGGTGCGGCCCTTGCAAATTCATAGAGCCAGCGATTCACGCCATGTCCGAAAAGTACACCGACGTTGACTTCGTCAAGATCGACGTCGACGAATTGCCGGTGATTTTCGCATCCTTATTCTTCTTAATTGACTGTCTGTTTCCGTGAATGATTCTGAACTCTCTCTCTCTCTCTCTCTCTCTCTTTTTCTGTTTTGGATGTTTTTTTTTTTTTGGGGAATAGGATGTGGCGAAGGAGTTTAACGTGGAGGCGATGCCGACGTTCGTGTTGTGTAGGAAAGGGAAGCAAGTTGACAAGGTTGTGGGCGCAAAGAAGGACGAGCTCGAGAAGAAGATTGAGAAACATCGATCGCAATCTTAGCTATGTAATCCGATTTATTCAGCTATTTATCTTTTTTTTCAAGAGAAAAAAATAAATTAAAACAGTG
>PYAF01000641.1:863757-902201 GCA_007407185.1 Glycine tomentella | reverse complement strand
GCGAAGGAGTTTAACGTGGAGGCGATGCCGACGTTCGTGTTGTGTAGGAAAGGGAAGCAAGTTGACAAGGTTGTGGGCGCAAAGAAGGACGAGCTCGAGAAGAAGATTGAGAAACATCGATCGCAATCTTAGCTATGTAATCCGATTTATTCAGCTATTTATCTTTTTTTTCAAGAGAAAAAAATAAATTAAAACAGTGTTTAAATTGTTTCATTTGGCTATAGTGTTATGATGATGATGGATGGGGTTGTAAAATTTAAACTTGTTCGGTTGCTTCTTCAGGAAGAAGGTGTCTGTTTCATATTTTAGCAAAAATTGTTGTTATATATAGAAATTGAAAATACTGTCTCACTCTGTGTTTGTGGGTGTGTTGTGTTTTTGTGTGATATGGTGGTAGCTGCAAAGACTGCAAATGACTGGTTAATGTTTTTTGGCCATTGCAACACTCATGTGGTGTCCAGGTTGTGGTGTAATTTATGTCAAAAGTTGTCTTCATTGTGTGACCTGAGTAGGCCATCTTTCAAAATGACTAAACTTCCTAAACAAACAGGCCATAACGATTTCTTTTTGGAGGATTACATTGGGACTTGAATTTAATTGGAATACATAAATATCATCAAAAAATTTCATTTTTGGTTTGATTATGGGCTGTCAGGAATAATAGAATTATTGGCTTTTATAACAATTTTTTAAAAGTTATATTTAGGCAATGTTTGGACTGGTGTAAAAAGATGAAACGGAGGAGAATGGAATATGATGAAAGTTAGTGGAATCTTTTCTATCCCATTCTGTTGTATACTTTAGTTTACTTTCCCTCCAATTTGAGAGGAATCAGATGCAACAATAACTTTGTTCCATCTCATCATAGCTTATTTAAATAATAGAATGAAACTTTTTTATTTCGATTTTGTTTTTTTTACTCCTCCTCGTCTCCTCTTTCTGCTTGCTTCATTCGTTTATACTTTATAGTCACCACTAACTACTAATCAGAGTTATCACCAAAATGATCTTCTAAACCTGAACCATTTTGAGTCCTTGCCATCACGATGTACGTAGTCAAGCAAAGCAAAATAGAGGCGTAGGGAAAGTTTACAATAGGCCCTATGGTGGCACCAATGTGTTCTAATCGAAGGCCACCCTAAAACTATATTTGGGTTAATAGAGGAAGATGAAATGTATTAAAATGGAACGGAATAATTCCAAGGACTGGTGGCCAATACTAAATGAGAATTGCAGACATTTCTTACTTTTTGTTTTTGCTGATGTTTCTCTACCATCGTTAGCGTCAACTTTGATTGCTCCCAACCGTCGCCAAGGTATCAAATTTTTCATGTTAAATTTTCATAGCTTCTTAGTAGTTGGTTGTTGAGTGTATGTGCTGCAAGTGATAAATCATAAATGGGAGGAAGAATGCACACCATCAGGCACATAGATGACAAGCCACAATGTGAAGCAAAACCCTTCTAACTAACATATTGAGAGAGAATATTTTATGATTCCATCACATATACCTCGATTTAGTGGGGAAGGAAGGCTGAAAAATAGTGCGATTGGATGGAATGGGTTCCATTCCTTTCGCTTCCATTGTTTATTTTTCAATCCAAACAACAAATTACAAACGGTTAAATTGGTCTATCCAAATGTATTTTTGTCTTCTTAATATTTACTAGAAGACTATTTGTAATCTTATCACATTTGTGGGTTGTTTCTTATTATTAATGAGTTAATAGTCCCTTGTTGAGATACTATTGGGGTAAGAAGGTCTATTTCAATTGATTAAATTATATGTGTAAATTATTGTAAATTTTTTTATATTTATCTTCAATTCATACGGATAAAAATAAAACAAATTTTTATATTATATGATATTTATTAATTCTATAACAATTATTATAATAATTTTTTTCTTCTCAAAGCAATGCATCTCGTGAGAGAAAATACAGTAGAATTAAGAAGTAACTTCACTCTCCATTATATAGTGGCATAGTTAGTACTTAGTAATAGTAATGAAACTAGTATCATATACTTAAAAGGTTTCAAGTTCCTAACTACTTGTGTGATAGTGACACCTCCGGGGTATGTTGAAGAAAATTTGTGATTGATGATCATCTCATAATTTTATTGATTTTGAATGAAAATTAAAGTAAAGAAGAAAAGGTGGATAAGTCGGTGAAAATAAGGAATGAGAATCTTGTCTATCTATCTATAATAAGGCGTAGCAAGCAAGCAAGAAAGCGCAGCAGCATAGAGCATAACCAGTGACAAAAGAATATATAGCAGCGAAAACCAATGGGCGGTATCGTTTCTTTCATACTCGGCGGAGGCCGGAACGACGCCGGCGCCGAAGGGTCGTCGGAGAGCTTACACGTGTTGCCGTTCCACTCGTCGGAGAGCTGGAAGCTACACTTCAACGAGGTCAAAGAGACCTCTAAGCTCGTAAAATTCCAACATCTCAACTCTCCCTACACTTTTTTTTTTTCCTTTTTGTTTTGAACTGCAACATAAATATAAATCAGGTTGTGATAGATTTCACGGCGTCGTGGTGCGGCCCTTGCAAATTCATAGCTCCGGTATTTAACGAGATGGCCGCAAAGTTTAGCAACGCTGAGTTTGTCAAGATCGATGTCGACGAATTACCTGTGATTTTGACTTCCTTAATCCACTCCAATTAATTTTGTTAGTTTTCGTTTTATTAATGTTTTGTTATGGTTAAATGGGAATAGGATGTGGCGAAGGATTTTAAGGTGGAGGCGATGCCGACATTTGTGTTGTGTAAGAAAGGAAAAGAAGTTGATAGGGTTGTGGGCGCCATGAAGGACGAGCTCCAGAACAAGATTCAGAAACATTATCAATAAAACATGGAATCAATCAACACATGCCACGCTAGTAATCTTTTTGCTATTCAAACAAGCCTATGTATTCAGCAATGTTATTATATATGTGTGTCTATCTATCTTTCTTTTCTAGGGAAAAGAATATAAAAATAAAAAAAGAAGAGTACAAGGCTTGTGATGATGATGATGAAGTTGTAAAATTTATATAAACTTATTGGGTTGTATGTTTCTTCGCCAAGATGATGTCTGTTTCAGTTATATATAGTTTTCCAAAATACTTTCTCACTCTTCTGTGTGTGTGTGTGTGTGTTTTGCGTTTTTATTTAATTAGTTAATTATTTCTTGAATGTTTGATATGGTTGTCTCTGCAAGCAAATGACTATAGTTAAGGCTTTGGCCTTTGAAGCACTCATGGGGTGTCTTGGTTCAGGGCTTGTGGTATAGTAATTAATTGTGACAAAAAAATAGTTCATCATATCCTTTGAAAATGACTACACTTCCTTCCTACTATCTCCGTAGTTTATCTTTTAACATTTTATGTATGATTGCGTGACATAACATTTTTCTTCATGAGGACCACGTGGGGTGGGTATATATACTGAAATACATTATGTAAGAACCTTTGGTTCTCATTTTTCTTTTTTGCTTTTTATTGTAAGAAAATGACAACTAACAATTGAGGTGTAAAAGTAATTTTGTGTAAATGATGAGGATTTGTATGCCAGCATAATGTGTTATTCAAATTCTATTTGACTTTCCTTTCCCATTATTCTGCATTTCATGTGGTACAATAAGCCTAGTGCCACTCAAATTCCTTTTTTCGGTCCAAGAGGAAGTAGCAGATCTATTTTAAACACACACCATTCTAAAGTATTGTATACAACCTTGCGTCCCAATCAATCTTGATAGTTTTTTTATTTTTTTATTTTTTTATTTTTAAAATTGATTGAAGAGACTATTTTGAAAACTGTGTATTTCTAGCCTAAAATCACCATGTTTGTTAAACTAATAAAGAAACTCTACTTGTCTGAGTGTATTTTACGCTTTGCTATTAGTGAAAATAAACTTGCAATCATAAAGTCGTATAAAACACAATTCTCATTATTTACTTGAATTCAATCATGGGTTAACTTGTATGATAATAAAAGTGTTAACTTTTTTTATAATTACTTTAAAATTATATTTAAAATAATTTTAAAATTTAATTGATTAATATTATAAAAATCTTTACAATGTCAAAGATCAAAGCAGGGAGCCTGTGGGCTAGTATCCCCACAATATGCGCGATGAAGATGTAGTTGGGACAGCACTTGGCCACTTATTTCTTGATATTGTTGATCACTAGCAATAATCTTAGATCCTTTTAAAAAAATAATCTTAGAAATCTCTAGACATAATTAAGAATATTTTAATTTAAAATAATTAATATATTGATCATTATGAAGTAAATATATTTATCCTTGATGTCTAGCAGATGATATTCAATGAGAACATGATTAAGAGAGAGAAAACTAGTAAACTAATTAGATTTTATGTTAAAATCTAATTTTCATTTTTCTATTTTTTTAAAAATTTACTATTTAAGTTTTTTTAATTTTTAGAAATTTCATTTTTTTACTTTACAAAATTTGTAATTTTAGTTCTATTTTTTTATTGAAATATTTCATCTTTTATTTGTTTTTTAAAAAGTTAATTTTAATTTTTATGATAATTTTAAACGTTAATTAACATATATTTATTTATTATTCACATAATAATTATTTTAAAAAATTATTTAATTATTAACAAGCATAATTTATTAAAAAACGTATATAATCAAGTTTGAAATTAATAAAAAAATAAAAATTACATATTTTTTTAATGTGATAGATAAAATATCTCCATTAAAAATAGGGATTAAAATTATATATTTTTTAAAAAATAGAAAGATTAAAATGATAGATTTAAAAAAATATATTATATTTTAGCCTATATTTTAAAATTCTAAAAATCAATTATTTTAAAATAAAAAAGAGAAAAATATCTAATTAAAGATATGAGAAAGTGGTAATAGTTGATTTGTGAATGATTTGGTTGAAATATGGAATCAAGAATGTTCCCAATTTCTATATAATAAGGCGCAGCAATATTTAATTAAGCAAGCGCAGGAGGAAACGAATAGCAGCTATGAGAAAGCAAGGCGAAGGCGACGGCGGAGGAGTCTCACGTGAAAATGATCGCCACCTCGGAAAGCTGGCAGAGCCACTTCAATAAGATCAAAGACTCCTCTAAGCTCGTAAATCCCTACATGCATCTCAAATAATTGCAGTTAATACTATCTGCTATATCTGAATCTCAATAATCTGAACCCTTTTTTTTTGCTTCTTCTTCTTCTTAAACTTGCAACATAAACATCAGGTTGTGATAGATTTCACGGCGTCCTGATGCCCCCTTGCAAAATGATGGCACAGTGTTTGAGGAGATGGCGAAAAAGTTCACCGAAGATGAATTCTTCAAGATCAACGTCGACCAATTACCTGTGATTTTCACTTCCATATTCTTCTTTCTCTTCTTAATTCACTTCAATTTCGTTTGTTTCAGTTAATGATTTTTAAGTTTTACATCAGCTAAAAATAATATAAAATAATTAGGCTTTTTATTTTTCTGATGTATTTGTCTAAATTATTTTTTATTTAAAATAAATAAATTTTTATTTATTTTAAAGTTTTTTTTTTTAAATTTAAACAAACTTATTCATATTTAAGTAGAGGACAACCTCAATCTTATAAGTTAATTTTATATGATTGTGTTAAAATCAAACTTGAATTGTAAGAGACTCTTGACCTTTTTTTTTTTTGTGTGTTATGGTTTAATCGGAATAGGATGTGACGAAGGATATTTGTGATGACAGGGTTGTTGGCGCCAAGAAGGAGGAGCTCGACAAGAAGGTTCAGGAACATCAAACTACTATTAGGGGACAACTCTTGGGAATCTGAAACTCCTTAATTAGCAGAGAGGAGGGATCATATTTCGCAGAAGGAATCCGAAACGTGAAATCAAACACGCTAGTAATTAATATTTTTGCTCTCAACCCTACTTATTCAGCTATATATGTAAGCATGAATAAGCGTAAGTGTTACTACTTTCTTTTGAAGGGAAGTATAAACGGTTATATTTTATCCATATAGGCTTGTGATGATGGTGAAGTTGAAAAATTTAAACTCAATGGGTGGTTTCTTTACAAAGATGATGATGTCTATTTCACAGTTTAGCAGATTATGTATATCTATAGTATATTTGGAGATAGACACTGTCGTTGTTATTTTTATTTAGTTATTACTTATTTCTTGAGTGTGATATTGTGATGATGGTAATCTTTTTAGCTATTCAAACAAACCTATGTATGTTTGATCTTTCTTTTTAAGGAAAAAAAAAACAAAAAAAAAAAACAGAGTACATGGTGATGAAGTTGTGAAATTTAAACTCGTTGGGTTGTATCTTCGCGAAGATGATGTCTGTTTGAATTATATATATAGTATATTTGAAAGAAACTACTGTACCACTCTTCTATGTGTGTGTGTGTGCGCGTTTTGCGTTTATATTTGATTACTTATTTCTTGAATGAATAATATGGTGATATCTGCAAATGACTGGTTAAGGCTTTGCCATTGCACTATTGCAGCACTAATTAGTGTCTGGGTCCAACCTGGCTGATGTATAATTAATTCTGTTGAACAGACCATCTTTGAAAATGACTACACTTCCTTGCCGGTTGCCACTAATTTGTAGTTTATCGCTTAAACCAATACATTTTTAATTTTTGTAATTTAGTATTTTTTTATTTTTTATTCTTATAAATTGTTATTTATTTATTTATTTTAGTCTTATAAATTGTATTTATTTTATTTTTTTGTCCTGTTGTCCAAATCTCTTATTTCCCTGTCTATATCTTGATCAAAGTACATTTATATAAGGTTGTAGTGGTCACACAGATGAACTATATTGACTTCAAAGTACATATATCACATGGTATTTTTTTTACGTGTTTTTTTTAATAAAATAAGTATTTTTTTTTGTTTTTCTATTTTTTTATAGAAAATCCATGGTTTTTAAGAAATAAATCCTATCTTCTTAAAAAATACTATTTTAAAAATGACCTCTTTTTAAAAAATCAACTTTTTAGATCTAAACAAACGAGCTCATGAGCTCATAATCGGTTAGAGATTTCATCAAACCTTGTTTGATGTTAAGCCGCACTACAAAATCTGGATTGAAGGTAATGATTTTGATTTTAGTTAAAAATAATTTTGAAGTAAAGAATATAAATTTAATAATTTATCATTTTTATGTCTGGATTTTAGTTTGCTATGTAACAAAAAAACCACTATTAAAGACATAAATCAATATCAATCCAATATTGTATCTTTCTACTCCATTAAAAACAAGTTTATAACCCGAATTTAATTATTCAACCCAAAGTAATCATGACAATAAACGATATTTTCTCAACCCTCGTTATAGTATTGCTTGCCTGAGTTTGTAGTAATAGTATATTTCGTCAGAGTGGACAGACAAATCTATCCAAGTTATGAAAGCCAGAACTATTATTCAACCAATAAAAGATAATACACAATTTAATGATTCAACCCAAAGTAGGAATCATGACAATAAACGGTACCATCGATGTAGAGCAAAAAAAAAAATGGTACCATTGATGCATATAGCATTGCGTCACGTTTTGACAGAGCAGACAACGCAACTTAAATCGTAGTCGCTATTGTAGAGCATTGATTTGCGGCAGCTACTTTGATTTGGAGAAAATTTACCAACTACCTCCCAGGTCTTTGCTCCATCACCCCCCGTTTTCACACATAATTTTCCTCATGAAATTCCTTTTCCTTCCCGTAATCCTGTTAGTTTTTTGACAAAGCATAATAACTGAAAGAGCCGGACAAGAGTCTGCTTTAACTAGTATAGCTATTTTTGTACAACTTCCAACATATTTTGGCTGGAAGAAGTTTGGTTCAAAAAAATTTCCAAAGGAGCCCAAAGCTCGCGTTGGTTGTATCAGAATTTTCCCATATATACAATAAGAAACATGAAGTTGGAACATTGAAGCAGAGGGAGAAAGTATTTAACAAGTTAACTATTTCCCATTAGAATTGGCATGCTTGTGGAAAGGCCAAAGATTTACTAGACGCTCAAGTACGCTTTTTGAGAAATAGCCAGAGAATTCCGCAGGGGTTGCTGGTGGAGGGAAGTCTTCTGCAGGCATAGCAAATGGACGAATCATCATCTCCATTTTTTCCAATGTGAGATATGATAGTATTTCTTGTAGCCTTTCAGGACCCATAATAGGCAGTGTGTGCTCCTGATGCAACGAAGCGGCCTCGCTATCATTTTTCTGCAAATCATACAACAAACAGAAATAAGCCAACGAAGAAATTCAAACCTAAAATGAGCGTATTTACTGATAATATATCATATCTGAGTAATGTAAAAACTGAGGCCCCATATTGGTAGCTTCAAACCAGTTGTACCATTTGTATCCTGATGCCTAATGGATATTGAATTGAATTTCACTTTCAAAATTCAAACCACACACCAGATATGGTAAATAGAATTCAAACCCCTCTTCTAGATTGCTTATAAGTGAACAGTATAAATAGAATATCATTTACCTCCAGGGGGGATAAATCAGCACCACGGCTAAAGGTCAGCTCTATCCGGTACCTTTTTGGATCTTCCAAGGGCACCTGAAATTTGAAAGCCAAAAGTAAATCCCATAAAACACAGATACTACAGAAAACACACTTCTCATAACTCCAGATCATCAAAATATCATAGCTGTTCTGTGAGATAGCTCTCTTTCTCTGCTCTCACAGCCTTAAGCTGCCTTTTAGTTAGCCCAGTCAGTTGCAACTGTCTGGTTAGATTTCACAACTGTTACTGCCAGCTGGCATAGTTAGTTAGGGTCTCTGGGCTTTTGAACATCCTTGCTAAAGGTGGTCTCACAATAAACCAGCATGAATTCTTCAGGCTGTTCAATTTGTGGTGGATTTTCTCCTAGTCCTAGTTACTCATCACTCCTATACCACTCAACACACAGTACAGTACACCAGAACTAACGGCAGAGTTAACCTAAAGAGAATACGGGCACTTGATCACTTCACCCATAAGGTACACCTGTACAAGCCATCCAGCCATCAATCCAAGTCACTAAAAGGCTTAACATAACCATCAGCAACACATCACACCACTGTAAACCCTCACTACGGCATGTGGCTTGCCTTAGCTTCAGAATGGGATAGCCTCCCCTCCTAGAAAACCTTTTTTTCCTACCAAAAACAAAAGATTAAAAGGACCAAAATAATATTGAGCATTTAAGAACTACATTTTATTCCATCATCACCACATTGAAAATGCCAACTAGTGGTAAAAGATTAGGTTGTTGCAGACATGCAGTAACAAATCATAAACAATGCTTGGGAAAGGGCCAAAATAACCTACCTCTGTGTTTTCAAACATCCTCAGCACAATATAGCTCATATAGTCAAGCTCCTTTGTTCTATAGAGGCGCTCTAGAGCATTATAACAAACGAGGCTCTCTTCATCTAGAAGAGATTCATCCAAATTACAATAACGAAGAACATTCATGAGAGAATGAATATGTGATTCCTGCAACATAAATAATAGGTTGAGACAAAAGTATGGAAATAAAACTAAGATAAATTCTATACAAATGTCAAAAAATTATTAACCTGACTTTGGATGAATCTATTTAGAAATTTTGGATGAAGGCATTTATGCCTACCCATTCAATTTAATTTGACAGTTAAACAAAAGCTCTGTATTTCTTTTCTTTGTTTTATTCTTTTATGCCACAATACAACATGAACAAAATATCATCAATCAATTATATTCCTGCCAAGAAAACTTAAAACAATTATACTTACTTAACAAGAGAGTCAATAATGCTAGCAACTGGACCAGAAAAGCCAGTCCAACATGTTTGACTGTCAAGTTTTGTTACCCCCCGGAACCCCTTCACTATAATATGATTTTTTTTTCACATCTACTTTTATTTTATTTTTTTCCCTTTCATTTTTTTCTTCTTCTTGGATCAAGCCAGTTGTAGAACCAGTTTGATGTAAAGTCTGCCAAGAATAAGATGAAATGGATCCCAATCTCCAACAAGAGTCCCCAGCCAACATGATGATAAGATTTTGGGAAAATCACTAGAATGGCACTCATTGAAAAATACTTAGTTTGGGAATAATTAATCACTTAACAGGTTAAAGATGTTCATAAGAGTAGTTAATGAGTAACCTATCAGTGATTGAAATAACCAGATTGGAAATATTTTAAATCACAGAAACACTACAGGTAGTGAGGGGTTTTAAAAGTAAATTTCTGTTCAAGGTTATTAAAAAATCTGACACAGCACTTACTGATGTGAAGTATAGGCGTGTTCGCACATGGCGTTCAGGTGTCTTTACATTTGCATACCTGGAGGTGGACGATAAAAAAGTATTAGAATGCAAGTGACAATGTACAAAATAAAACAAAGACATAATATTTACTTTGGATCCAAACGATATTTGGTCTCTTTATCATCATCATCATCTTGATCCATTGATATATCATTCAAAGTATTGGATTTCCTTATTTCGTCATTCTTATTGAGAAGTTTTGACTTGGTCTCTGTATCTTCCTTTTCAGTTTTCACAGAGGATAAATCATGGTCTTGGTTACTCTTTAACTCAGCAACACTAATGGCTTCCTCACGAGTGTTCCTCAGATCAATTAAAATTTTGCCCAATAATCGACGTGCAATCTGAATCAAAATAAAACAAACAATAAAACTTTTAAAAATGTAATCAGGTGGCTATAGATACAACTTACAAGTACATATGTAGAAACAATGCATCTAATCAGAGTACTACTACTTGTTCATCGAGCAATAGAAACTGCAAGAAACTTATAATTGGACTTAACCAAGCCTAGCATCCAGTTTCAGACTTATCATTCAAATCAAGTGTCTTACTTCTCTTATATCATGTTTGGTACACCAAATAGTAATTTTATTCCATGCTTTATTATTTATTAGATGGTATGGGCATTCGCATATTTGTTAGCATAAACAAGCACCTCACCGTATAGAGTCGGAAATTATCATCATTCCCTCCTACAGAGTTGAGAAAGGTTATTCCGTTCATCAAATGAGATTTAATTTCTTTTTCTTAACAAAACCTCATTCATTTTATACAATAACAATGTGCAATTTTTACTATTTACTAAATGTATCCTGCCTAACAATCAATTTTGTTTACAGCCTACCCTACCCTTCCCTTCATGTCTTGCAATCCATTTTACGTACTGATGTGAAAATTTAAAACATAATAATTAAGTTAAATAATTTGTAGGTCCCTATACTATTTGGATTTTTAAATAAACTTTAAAATTTTATACTTAGGTCCCTAAACTTATAAATCATTTTTAATTAGCTCTTTGGCCACATTTCCATTAGGGTTTCATTAAGTAAACATACCTAATTTGAAATTTTTAAATAGTTCAAGGACCTACTGAATAATTATAATAGCAACCTAGTCCCTAAACTATTTGAAAAAACTCAATTAGATTCCTGTACTCAATAAAATAACTAATGGAAAATAGTTTAAAAGTTCAACGACCTAATTACAAATTTTAAAAGTAAAATGACTTATTTAAAAATCCCTTAGTTCAGGACTTCTAGATTAATTTAACCGAATAATTATAGAAACATGTGAAACATTATAAAAGTATAATAATAGTAATATCATAGAACACAACTAAAAAAATCTGTATACATTTCAACTTTCTTTTCTGACAAATGAAACTGTTACTCTGACACTATTTTTTGTTACTGTTACAAAAACAATTAAACTTGAACATTATGCATGAGAAATGTTGATCTTATTTTTTCCCCATTATCAATATTATATCATTTAATTAGAACAACTTTGATTCGATCCATATTCCAAGTATCAAACAATGCATTCCCTTCAAAAGTTACTGCAGACCGATCTATTTTATTCTATTCAGATTTCGTGGCATCTAGCATATTTGTTATAGGTCAAATTATGTTACTTGTAATCAAAGAAGAGATTCTTATTCATTACATATGCATTATAAGGAATCTGTTTTAAAATTGTTAGTATCGATTTGCAAGATTCCTTACACCAAGACTTTTTTACCTTTGAGCCAATCTTTAGCTTCTGCTTCGGATTAATTCCATATTCATTTGGAATTACACCATCAGCAAGTGCCTGCAAATAAGAAGGCATAGCAATAAGGAAACCAAAAAAAACTGAACTACATTGATCAAGGTGATGATACCCAGGAACATTGTATGTGGGTGTTTTATCTTTGCAAGGGAATACTTGACTCTTAGTTTTTTAACATCCAAAGCTTCTTTCAAAATGGAAAAGCCAAAAAAGTACTCAAAATTTTATGAAAAAGGTTTACTGAGTAAAAAGGGCTCAGACTTGGCAGCAAGTTTTTCTTTCAACAAGGATACAAGTACAAGAGAAAACAATAGTTTTATCCCACTAGGTGATATCAGCTACAAGGACACAAGTTCAAAGGGCAAAAAATTAAATGCAGCAAATTGAAGTTGAAAACTATAATAAAAAATATCCAATTGGAGTATTATGATGTAATAATATCATCAATGCTACCAGCATAAAATTTATATACAACCCTAAGTAACATAACAAATGTGAACCATCAAAAGTTATATTTCAAAAGTATATCAAGTGGATTCAAATCCTGCCTGGTCAGTCTGTCTTATACAGGCTCAAGTAGTTCTACTTGAGCACAAATTTCCCCAACAGAACTCTCATACCTGAGCAACCTTGAAAAGCTCATCCAATCCTTCTAGATTAAGATGAGCATTATGCAAGAGATCATATCTGTAATGTGAAAGTAAATGTTAACATATCAAACAAAAGGAATAAAAGAAACTACATAATTTAAATGAAACTGCCAATTTTTTCTTCATATTGATTAAGTTGCAGAATATACACACAGAAACACAGAAGAGTTTAAATTTTTTGGCTAAAGCTAGCTCAACATGCAAATTTCCATCAAACAGTTGTAGCTGTAGTGTGTTTCCAAAGCTTAAGGACTAGTCAGTAGTCACAACTCAAATATCTACATATATTCTTGAGACACAGCACACATATACAACAGGATGGAGGGACAGTTGAAAATAATAGACAAGATAATAGATAGACAGTAGGGTAAAATTAGCGAGGAAGACTAAGATAATAGGGGCAATCAGTCAAGAATTTAATAATTAATTAAAGCTGAGAATTTATAGGTGAAAAAACCAGAAGGTAATAGAAAAAAAGAAATTCACACAACTTGGCCCAATAGAACAGTTCAGTGGAAGTCAGGCTATGAGATCTCTTAATCTCTTGCTATAAGTACCTTTTCTGACAGTTACTCATGCTTTGTTTGGTTGTTTCTTCCTAACAATGTAACACTAAAAACTTAACTTAGATAATTTAAAAGCTTCATGCCTAAAATTTAAAGCATAAAGTCATATTCCTTCATTCTTAATTGCTTTCATCTTTTCAAAAATTTTGCAACATTTAGGCCAAATGAGCTGAAATCTTAGTTCTCTGATATATAAACAATTTCCAAAAGGAGTGAACAGGAAAGATAAAAGTAAAAGTATTACACTAATAAATCCATCAGGAAACTCAACAGTCAACATTACATAACATTCCCTTGAAATCTACAAACAAGTTCCTGGAAACTGACAATTGTTACAGTAACTTTTCATGGCAATTTCATTCATAGAATGAGAAAATTCTCACAAGTTATCTAATCAATCTCCATGATTGCAGTATTGCATAAATATTGTAGATCTGGAAAAGTCCTTTAAGTCATCATAAAAACCCAAGTAAATAAACAACTTACTTGCATGAATCATAGACATCAGGAATTTGGGTGATGTCAAAGCGCCTGTGGAAGTAACACACCATCAGTGCATCAGCCAATACATTACACAAGCACAACCGCTATACATGAGCAATTTTGGAATTCATGATAGTTTTGTGTATGATCTTGTCAATGGAAAAAAACTAATTTAAAAAACTAGGGAAAATTAAAAATCATTTTAATTAAGTTAAATATTTTTACAACCAAAAGCATTTTTTTACTTGTTCATGAAGCTACAAACTACAATGTAAAAGTAAAGCATACTGTAGTCCAATGGACAGAAAAGAAAAATAATTTGGATGAGATGATTTAATAATACATATATGAATTCAAAATTAAGTTCATCTACAAATCAAGGAAAGATACAAATAGTGTCCATGTGCAAACTACAGGTGTGCAATGAGTTTTGACTTCACAAATAACTAGTTTTCAAAAGTTTCAATCTGGCAGCCTTTCGTCTTGTACGTTTTGTGTAACTAAAACCTTTTCTCATGTGTCAATGGTATTTGAAGTAACATTTTGTTTTTTAATGTGCAGAAGGAAATACAATAAAAGAAAACAAAATCAAACACAAAAGAAATGTAAATGATTACTCCTTGCGTTCATTATACAGGTCCCTTTCAAGCTTTTTCCACCGAGCATACATTAATAGAAACCCTTCACTTCCACAAGGTAATCCGGAAGCTATACGATCAACATCGATATTTGTCTTCCCAAGTGCTTTTGCTTGGTCATAAGGAGGAATTACATCATATAAGCTCTTTTCTGCAAGTTTCTCATCTTCATCCGTGGCAAGTAGTCTTACTTGTTCAGTAACCTTCTTAATCAAACTTACCTATTCATGAGATATGCAGTGGGAGTTGAGATACAAAAATAGTTTTAGTACCATTTCACACAAATAGTTTCATGTTCTATCAGTAATGGAAACCTAGAAGGATTTAGGAAGCAATAACTTCTGACAAAAGCTCAGACAATAGCAAACAGGTTCCCAATAGATGAGGGTGAGATAGTATGAACATAAAATGATCTTTGAAAAGGAATGCAAGCCTACCATACCAATTTTGAAATTTAGCAAAATTTTACAGTTGCAACTCAATCAACTTTTTCTGACATATCTGTAACCTTAAAAAAGTTTACATATATGACCAAAAAATTAAAGCAGTTTCTCATACATGAAATCACATTTAATGATATTTAGTGACCTACTCATGATTGCTTAGGGGGGCTTCTATTTTTTTATTGTTTATTTTAAAAGAGATTAAGCAGGGGAAAGGTTCTCCCATTTGACCATCCCATAACCCTACAATTGTGGGATGTCCATTCTTAAGTCTTTGCTTTGTTTTAGATTCGACAGTTTTGTCGCATTTTAGAGCTCCCTTGGGTCTGAGTTTCCTATCAGCTTGTCTGATTAGAAGATATCTTAATTAGCACTATTTTGCATTTTAAGTTTAACAACAAAAAATCAATCTATATCACTATTTGGTTTTTGCTTCTCATATTGAAGGAATTCTATGTATGTTTTAAATGAACAAAACATAAGCAATAATCCCAGATATTTAGTCAGAAGAAACAACACCATTCTAATGAATTTCATCTTCCTATTTATGTTTTAATTATTCATATGTATAAGAGAGTAGTATTTTACTCCCTAAGTGTTTTTTACTTAGTTTCCGTATCGCTTGTAATCAAAGGTTAGTTAACTATTTCTCACAGTTAACTAATTCAGTTAGGTTAGTTTTCTGCTAGACAGTTGTAAGTACAACTTTCAACAGCTTTATCATTCTGTTATGCAACTGCCTAACAGCTTTATCATTTTGTTATGCAACTGTCTATATGTACTGCTTCGTTCCCCAATCCATGGTTGGGTTGAATCCTCATCAATACATAAACACTTTCCTCTCTGTCTCTCTCTCTCTCTCTCTCTCTCTCTCTCTCTCTTTCTCTCTTCTCCCTAAATCTCTTCAATATGACACTCATGACTCATCTACCACACCATCTCAGCATATTTTGACAATGATTATTTTATTTTACAAAAATATGTGCCAATAAATTCTTGTGGACAATTTTTAATTTACTGGAAACAAATTGTAGAATCTACTATATACAAGTTCAAAATAAAGTTATATACTAGAATCATGCCATGGCAGAAGAGGTTAATGACAATGATGCATTGCTATATTTACAAAAAACATTACCAACTTGGGAAGCAATTCTGACGCATTAGGTGGCAGTCCAGCACCATCAACCATCCAAGAAAATTCAGGTGATTCATTGTTATGGATTGTCTTTAAACTAGAGGTTATGATTTCATTTAGCCGAGCCTGCAGAATATTCAACCAAGACTATAAATAAGTTGAAAAGCATGGCAGTGTTCCTATATTACTTCCTGAACATTACTTGGAATGCATGAGTTGTGAAATACACAATCACATGGTATCAATCACCAAGGGTTCAGGAATTCAATTCTTGTTCCTTCATTCTCCACAATACGAAATTAAATTTATCCACAATATCTGGTGAGCCTATGCATTATCCATGCTTCCATCCCAAAGGCTCTATCATGGGGGGCATCTTAGCAATATATAAAATTATTCATAGGCCTCCTAATAGCGCAAGCTTTGATAGTACTTTAGAGTAAATGAAATGTGAATAGGAAGGGATCATTTCAATTCCCATGTGTGGTAAGGTGATTGGAAAGGGAATGAGCATTTCTACAATCATACGAATAGGAGTTCCATCACAAATGTGCTACAAACCCCATTTTATTTAACCAAAATGTAAGGGGAAATAATGGATCAACCTGTCGAGCTAACTTGTTCAGCATTAGGTCAAAGTGGCAGAAATGAGAATGTTAAGATTGATGTGTTGCAAAACAAGAAAAAACAAGATACAAAATGATTATATACGAGGAGAGATTGGTGTAGCACCGATTTAGGAAAAGATAACAAAAATCAATTATGATGGTTTAGACATGTACAAAGAAGGTCCCAAGAGGCACTAGTGAGAAGCGTAGATTGTATGGTTTTTAATCCTATGAAGTGGAGAGCGAAACCAGAAAAAACATTGGAGGAAGTGAGCAAGAGGGATTTCATGGTAAATAATATTGCTGAAACTTTGGTTTTTAACCAAGCTAGATGCTGTCGTGTAATCCATGTAGCTGACTCACCTAGTGGAATAAGGTTTTTTTCTTGTATTAGAATGTGTTAAAGACCGTGTTATAGTGTGTGTTGCAAGCATTCCTCAACCCCAAAAGCTTAAGCTATTAGACAAAGACACATGAATGGTTTCATTTTGTTGGAGTGCAAGTGTGAGGTAAAGTCCCACATCAGACAGAAATAGAAAAGTTGAGCACCATATAAGTGAGGAGAAGACCCATAAACTTGAGCCTTAAGGTTTTGGGTTAAGGTGTGGTGTCTAATACACTTATGTGGTTACTCATGACCCATTGGTGTAAATCTCTCTGATATTTATCCCCCTCGATTTTCCAACATTGTATGCAAGTGAGGTTAAGCTCCAAGGGCCACCATTGGATACTTGTGAATTGAAAATGGTTTCCGCTCGAAGGGGAGGCTACCATGTGGGAGAGACTTACACTTGAGGGGGAGATTGTTGGAGTACAAGTGTAAGGTAAAGTCCCACATCGGACAGAAATAGAAAAGTTGAGCACCATATAAGTGAGGAAAAGACCCATAAACTTGAGCCTTTAGGTCTTGGGTTAAGGTGTGGTGTTTAGTTCACTTATGTGGTTACTCATGACCCATTGGTGTAAATCTCCCCGATATTTAACCCCCTTGATTTCCCAACACATCTTTAATAAACACAACAAGCTAAAAGGGCCCTTGCATGGGTTTCTAAGAAATAAAACCATTCATGAGCCTTCATCTAACAGCTCAAGCCTTTAGGAAAGTAGGTCTTTGACATTGAACAGAACCCATTTTCAATTTTCGTCACTACTGCAATGCCTATAATATAGAACAAGGACAACATAAATCACCGTACACACTACAAACCTTGGCTTCTTCCATTTCAATACTGGCATTGTCAAGCCCATCCAACATGGAGGAGTCTTTACTAACAAGTGAAACCTAACATTACAATTATTTTAGTCAAATATATCCAACACAAAAAACAGATTAAATACTTTCTTTAGAAAGATTTAAAAAACCAACCAGGATTGGTGTTAGCTGCCCTTCAAGGTCAAGAAGACCTTTGGCAAAAGCGGCTGCAGACATCTGTTAACAGAGATCAAATATAAAATTGTTCATAAATGATGCTATTTTTGACAGGTTATGCAGGTAAGAAAAATAATCTCGACATTAGACATAAACAATTAAATAACAAGGGGAGCAATTGCTTTCAAAACCACTCAGGAAGTCAAGGCTTCCTTTTGATTGCAGGAAGGTTAGTGTAACATAGCCCATACCTGCACACGACCCTCATCAGAGCTGTATATCTTAAGATCATGACGGTATGTGCTATGGAGGCGAAGCAGCCCTGTACCTTCTCCTGCGACATTTAAGAATTTAATTTGCATGTCGTGCATGGTACAATCCATTGTCATGTCTATATTACAAGAACAGTGAAAAATCATATTTGAAACATATCATGCTGACTGATACTTCAATTTTTAAGCATAACAGTATGATGTAAACACACATATTCACAAACTGTACAACCAGTATAGATACAGCCTTTTCTTCCTTTTTCTTCCCAAATTGTTCAAATCAGAGAAATCATTTGAAATACATAAAAATGTGTTTCAAATGCAAAGAAACATTTCAAAGTTCAAACAGATAAAAACTGATGTGGAACTCTCTAAGGACTAAAACATGTTAAAAACCTTTTAAAACATTTAAATTTGTTGCATATTGTATTTTTCAAGATGTATTTACGTTGCATGATATATTTTCTGTTACATTTTTTCTTAAGTATAACCCAGCACATCAGAACATCAAACTGAACTTTATTGTTAAAGAGGATCTCAAACAAAACAACTGATAGCATATTAGTGGAAAGAAAAGGAACTTTGGTATATTCAGAATAGTTTTAAGCAAGCTCTAATATCCCTTTTATAGGGCAAACAACTAAGCCACAATAGGGAAATAAAGAAACAATATATAAAAAAGTAAATATCAAGATACAAAGATATTTTTTCATATCCTAAAATTCTAGGATAGTTACAATACAACAATATCTTAATGCCCAAAGTAACACTAGAGTAAAGTGATAGAATTATTTACTCCAGTAGAGAGTGATAGAACATGTGAACAACGTACAGTGGTCTTATGAATATAAATCTGCAATATTAAGTTCGTAAATATAAAAATCTTGACAATTAGATCCATATAAGGTTTATAATGCCATTGGAAAGTAAGTACATTTATTTAAGAAAATATTTTAATGGAAAGACTGTAAGAATTCTCTAGCACAATCAGTTAACATGAGAGTTTTACACTTATACATCCCAATACCAAAACTTGAGCTAGCAAGACTGTCCATCCAAACTGTTTGTTTCTTATTAGTAAATGAATATTTTGTTATGCTTAATTTACAACGAAACTAAAACTCCTTATCAACACATTGAAAATGAAGCCAAAAATATACAGCCCATTGGTATCAAACAAATGAAAAGCTTGAGCAAGTATGCACAGACCCATAGGTAGTTTTATATCTCTTAAAGCACACGTTTAGGCAACCACCATTCCTACTTGAAAGAAGAATCTCAAATAATCGACATATATAATATCAAAATATAAAACCTTTGGTACTACTTCTGCAGTCACTGCCGGAAAAAAATCTACCTGCCTTTTAATTTAAACTTCAGAATACATTGCCGACTGAAAATTTATTTGAGTTACCTGGATACATATTATTGCGGAAATATCTTCCTAATTCTTCAGCCTACAAAGAAAAATAATAATAATTAATACAACTAGGAAGACAATCATAAATACAAATCTTACATTTACTATCAACTACAACAGCAATACAATCAAACTCAAACTGAGCAGAAACATTCTTTGATGTGTTTATCAATCTGAACCTGCTTTCTGCCAGCATGTGTAAGAACGCCCCCATATTTAAGAACCATCAGAGCTTCGACAGGTCGTTCTTCTGCACCTTCACCATTGCTTTTGGCCACTTTGATCCACTTTAGTGGCTTTAATTGGACCTTTCTATATATGCCAGAGAAATGCCCACCCTGATATTGAATAAAAGAAAACAAAAGTAGTACATGAAACGTCTCAAGTCTTTTTTATTAAAATTATGAAAAATATAAAACCAAAGCTGCTGTTATTCAGGCTTTAAAAGTCATGCAGGAGCATTGTCTTCCTCTTTCGCAAGCAATATGGGTGGCACGTCACAACAAATACACAAGTTTCTGTATTAAGTGCAACTCAGTAACTGTTTTCTTTATCTAGATAAAGACATAGCAAAAACAACAAAAGCCTTTCAGACTAGACAGGTCAGCTACATGGGTTCAAAACTGCCATTGTGTAGTATAAAAAACTATCATGGCTTTCTAATTGTTTCACTTGTTTCTTGGTCTTCCTCAACTTCTATTGGGTTATCACTTCTCATCCATCTGATCAACTCTTCCTAATGGGGCTTTGGTTGGTCTTCTGACATGAACAAATCAAGAACAAACTCTCCCAAAAACTTATATATATAGGGCTGTAAGCACATGAATGATTTTATTACCATTATAAATTATAAGCGAATCGGGCTTATCAGAACTCTTAAAACTATCTCCAGGCAGGACTACCCTAGCCTTCTAAGGAGTACTTTAGCCCTATTCCTAGCCAACATAGGACGTTTTAAGGCACACATCACACTTACGACTAGACATCTAAAACATTAAGTTTGCAGAGCTGAATAAGCTATGAATTCCATACCATGCCAGAAATAGATAAATCTGAAGTCAATCCCAAAAGCTACCTCGAGGGAATGGTTGGCCAAGACATATTAGTATGCCAGACATATTCCAAGCTGATACCATACGTCTTAACAATAACATCTCTTATCACTACCTCATGCAAGAGTGCTTTGGAGTTGAAGCATGGATAATATTTACAAGAATGAGACTGCTCCATCTAGCTCCCAACTCTCCCAAAAGCTTCAGTTGTCAGGTAAAAACTCATGAATGGTTACATATGTAATATACCTTAAGAATATAAGAAAAGAAAATAATGTGTCCTTGTTTATTCCTGAGAAGAGTTAGTGATAATGTTTCCTAGTTTTTTTTTTTTTTCCCCCTGAGAAACATTGGTACACTGAAATGTCTCGAGGTGAAGTTTCTTCAAGTAGTAAAGTTGCATCTGACAGTTACTATAGAATTGAAAGATCAGTCAATATCTCCATAAAGAAAACCCAACCAAAGGGATACAAGTCAACAGCTCCACAGTCCACAGAAATGTAAATTTCAAATTTCAATTATCATCAGGTTATTAATACACTACAAACTTGCTATTATCATATAATGAACAAAGTTAAGAAAATTAAAAACCTCTTCAAGAACAGCTTTAACTTGACGGAGCTTTTCAGCATGCTCGACTTCAGCCTCACTATCACTTTCTCGATCTGGTCTACATAATATATACTGCTATAGTTATTTCAAAACCCTTGCTTAACTTAAATAATAAAAATATACTTATAAAAAAAACCCATAAAATTACTTGCCAACAGAAATGGCAAAGAATGCATTCAAAATGTGCAAATAATAATCATGTGAATATAGGAAATTGCAAAAGCCATCTCCTGGTTCAATCAAAAGAAATATTGAGAAAAAAACTGACTGTACCAGACCAGCCACACATCCAAAATTTGATTAATATTTGGTGTGAAATTGAAATTGAGTTGCATGTGATGCTAATGTGTATTACATATTGAAGCTTGTGCAGTGTGAAATACCTGGTACGAGGAACTAGCATGCGTGTGGC
Organism: Glycine tomentella; assembly: GCA_007407185.1. Lineage (NCBI taxonomy): Eukaryota > Viridiplantae > Streptophyta > Magnoliopsida > Fabales > Fabaceae > Glycine > Glycine tomentella. Next base: position 880,459 of record PYAF01000641.1, on the reverse strand, counting down.
ATCTAACAGATCTTGAAGTTGAACAGCACTTTTAAGTTTTGTCTACAAACAAAAGATCATTAAATCCAACAAAAAAGGTAAGAAAAAAAAATCCAGTGGATCAAATAAGAGTTGACAAATATTACATAAGCACTAGAAAATAATATCACCTCAGCTCTAGGTCGGCCTCCATTGTATTTCAACATTAGGTTTAGCAGTTTTTCCTCAGTAACTTTTAGCTTCACCTTCTGTTTGGGAGTTCTATCACCGCTGCCGAAACAGAAGAGTAAATAGCAAAGAACAAGATGCTTAACTAATTTAAGTTAAAAAGGAAAAGAACATACTGACGAATAACAGCAATTACACAACGTAGTTCCTCAGATTGTCCAAAAGTGCCAACAATACCACTACCCTGTCGAGTGAGTCCCTCAGAAGGTTGGACCAGTTCATTTACTTTCCATGGTAAAATTGGTGGAATTGCTGAAGAAAGATGAGGTGCTTTTGCATCTAAGAACATCTTGCGCAGCACACAGGCAGCATCATCATAATACCTTCAGAAGTAGCAAACGAGAAATGATAAAAAAATTCACCAAAAAGATATCATCTGAAAAGAGTTGTAAATCAGATTTTCCAATTATAGATACAAGCAGAATGAATAACTATTGATGTATTTTGAACCATGCAACAATGCCAAAACAATAAATCACAAAATATTACTTGTGTGAGTTTTTAACAAAGCTCCATCCATTCACGTCACAAACATAGGAGCGTCCCTCGCATCTCAAGAGATCAAACCCACAAACCTGCAAGCAACAAGAATGACCTAAAGTAGGAGAAGAAGAGGAGCAGACTTAAAAATATTTTATTTTCTTCATTGAAACAAACCATTTTTAAGACTTCATCCTCAAAAAATCTGTCACATGCATATGAAGTTGAAATTACAAACTAGGAGCCAGATATTTCCAACAAATTTTCAAAACACAGTCACTCATAAGTCATGACCAAAAAGAATACATCATCTTCAAATGACATGCAGTATTGTAGTTGCCATATTCACAAACATACCGCTTGCCTGAATGCAATACAAACTTCTCTTGCCATTTCTTTCTCAGCAGGAGTCAGGAGGACTGGATACCTAACCTGCCAAATGAAATTGTAGACATTTTTCAACAAGAAAAATTAAATTATTGTTGCACACCAGCCAGCAACTCCAGCCTGCTTTTGAATATTAAATATTTGTTTCTTCTCAAATCCACCTACAATCTATAACTAAGACAAACATTGAATGCTCACACAACTAAAGAAGGATTAACTAAAACGGTAAAACCAACAAAAGCAAACTGTTTAGGCAAACAAAAAGAGGTTGTTACTATTTAGGAAAGCTCTAATGTAAGTTTCCAGTGCAATGAAAAAGCATGCAAGGAGCCATATTAGCAGAAGAGAGATGTGACAGAATAGCCAAGTAGCCAACAAACAATTCCAAGGAATATACAATACTCCAAGCTACCAACTCAAGAACACGATTTATACTCGTGGCTACTTAAAAAGGAGTTCTAAATAGAAACATCAAAGAAAAAGTAAAAGAAAATAGGAAAGATAGTTCTGCTTTTGAAAGAAAGCCTAAAGGTTAAGCAAATACATCAAATATCTAAATCCACAACTCTCAGTTAGAAAACTCAGAATATGTGTGCAGAGCATTATTCACAACCCAAATGCATTGTATAGTTGTAGGCTCAGTTACTTAGCAAAGTTAGGATTCAGTTACAACTGAAACACTGTAATCTCTTCCTATAAATACAAGTACCCTATCAGTTAATCAATGCAATTACTTTTTCCTATTCTCAAAACCCTATCATCTATTTCTCAAATCCTAGACTCTCCATTCAGATTAACTCTATCAGGTTAAAAAGTTTAATGAGGAACAAACTTTTTTTTAGGGTTTTTGATTCAATTATATCTAATGCAGGATGCACAAGCATTAAGCAAAGATTAAAAAGCATATCATCTCAGTTATTTCAGTTTAGTTTAGATCTGGAGACCAATTTTATTATTTCATAACCGCTTACCAAATTATTATTATTATTATTATATAGGGTTATTAGATTTAGTAACTCATTATTTTTATTAATATTATAATTTCAGTCAGAGTTATTAGGTAATTTCTTCCTATTATTCTGGCGGTGGCAGCAGAGGTGTAACAGTGGTGGTGGTGTAAGGCTAGGAACATTAGTGATGTGGATAGTAAATGATGTCTTTTTACATTCTGAGAATGAATGAAGATACATGTGAGTTACATGAATATTTTAGCCAAAACATAGGATTATTGCATTCCTAGGAATATGATAAATTATTGCAAGTTTCCAAAGCTTGATTCAAATATGACAATGATATAATATTTTCTAGGAATAGTAAAACATTCCATGAACCACCCCCCATAGTTTCTACCATTCATAGTTTAAAAATAAATAAATAATTGGAAATATAACAATTTCATTTCATTCAAACTTTTTGAGGAATGACTTGAGTCCTGGTAGAATTGATGAATATTAGTTACTTTTAACTTGTCTGTTTGACAATATTAGTTTTTGACATGAGCGTAGCATTTTTGGTTGAATACTTGTTCGTTATAGAAGTTTACTTTACAGTGTATGCCCACACATTCACATTACCAATTATAAAAAAGGAAAATAATTGATGTTATCAACATCTTAGAAAATAAAACAATATTTTCTGTTGATTAAAACTAAAGAATTACTCTATTACAATGAGCAAACCTGAAAGGAATCCTTTTTAAGTAACAAAACTAGACACTAATTATTAGGAAATTATGCTCAAGTAATGTTAAATACAAGAAAAAATGTAGCAACTAGCAAGGACTAAATGTAGACTATAAAAACTGAAACTGACATATGGGAGAAGGGACTATAATGTCTGTCAGGCTACTTAGTACTTACTTCCTTCCCATCAGTATTTCTCATCACAACACCATCAACCACAGGAGACTTCCTTGCCTCAGCATGAGCATATTCAGGGCCAACTGTATATACCTACAATCATATGTCGAAATGTTGAAAATAATTTCTGTTGTGAAAAACTATGTAGAAACATCACATAAGTCTGAAAAAATCCCAAATATATAATTAAAAAAATAAAGAAACAATAAAACAAACATAAAGCAACATAAACTTCATAGTCAAACCTTAACATCTGTCCCTCCAGTTGGCATGAACTCCTCGTAAATGTAGGACCCTTCACGCCTCACTCTTCTCACCTCTGGATGGAACTCACTAGACCTGTTGCCAACCTAAGATCATAAAATACCCAAAGCAGACCAAGTTGCTTAATTATATTTAGTCATAAGACTCGGGAAAAAAAATGATAACATCGACGTACTATCCCAGACATTCAATGTTGCTTTTGGGACATGGAAAACTGATTTCATAGAAGGAATACAAATGAACAGAAATGAGTTGGAATGTAATGGTTATTCTAATCAAATAGCCTTCTAGCATCATTTTATAACCCCCGTTAGCCGGCTTTTGTAGCAAATTCTATTTGTTCTTCACCGCTTTGGGTTGTTTGATATAATGGATCAATGTGGAATGGAACTGAAGTTGATATAATGATGTAAATGCCTCTTTATAATAATGATAACAAGAACAGCTTCATATGCCACATGACTATATATATTATTGACTATTGAGAGCATTGTTCCAGTTTATTTCCTTTTTGTAACTTGATTACAAAAAATAGTCACTAAAAACAGCGAATGTTTTATTTGTGATAAATGAAATGTAAATTGTCATTTACTCTGGATGTACAATATATAGATTAAAACTCTACTCGTGTTGCTTTTGTAAATATTTTAGCAGTAGCATCCTCTATTGTTCATGAGGCTAAAGCATATTAAATGCAGCAAGGATAGTGACTACATTTTTTAAAAATTACTCAGGTATGATGGGAAAAGGAAAATTAAATCACATTCCATGGATGGACCATGGAATACATATGGGTATTGGACATTCTTGCTCTTTTTTTTGTGTAAGAAACTAAGACAGAAAATGATCATGTAACTGCTGTCTTTTTTTATTTATCATGTGCTCTAAGACAATTTAATGTTAACAGTACTACAATACACCTGCCTAATTAGGTAGAGTGACATTTCAGCTTAAAGCTTACCTTCCTAAATAATTCCTTCATACCTCCTCCAGCTGAACTGGGATAGTATATCATTATACTATGGTTATCACCTTCACAGAATAAAATAAGGGTTATACCACATCCAAGAAAATATATTTTCAATTTGTTATATATCAAGTAAACAAAAAAAAAAGAAAAAAAGAAAAAAAAAAAAGAGGTTGTCATGAGAAATCAAAAGCTTTATTACTTTTTACAAACAGACCAATAGTAATTATGCAATCAAGACAGCATTCTTCATATAATCAAATAACAATTTCTTGATATGAGCATCTTTGAGGGTATAACTTCTATCATTAATTTATGGCACAAAAGGAAAAGTATGTTAGATAACTTAACTCTGCAAAACCCACAAATTTCTGAAGTTTCTTAATAGGTAATTATCAGTAAGTATTTGGAGCTATACCACAGACATGCAATGCTATCGCTTTTTAAAGATCCATATACCATTCTCATGCTAAAGCAACCCAATGCAATGTCCATTGCATAAATCAGTTGTATTACTAGACAGACTATTAGATCACACATCACATTGCCTTTGACCATAACATGAAAGAAACATGGAATTGCAAAACAGTTTTAGCCTTAAATAAAAGAAATAGGCTCACCATCAATAGGCTTCTCCACAAATGGCTTCCAGAAACGCATACCATGAACCTCAACAAAATCTTCTTCCTCAATGAAGTAATCCAAATGTTGGTATGGTACTTCTCTATTTACAAGGGCATATCTTGGAACATGGATTCCAAACTTTTCAAGACGCTTGAACCCCAAAATTGAACATTATTAAAACCATTATATGTCAGAAAAGAAATAGCAAAAAGCATTTAGCTGTAATAGGCCAAACAGTTACACATGGTTACACACCAACCATAGGCATACATACACAATATGTCTAAAACTCTAACTGACAGCTGGAAATGTGCCACCACCACCACCCCCGACCCCAAAACAAAAAGAAACACTTGAAGCCAACTCCAAGGCCAACTAGAATTTCCTGGCTGAGTTTGGCTCAGGCCTTAAAAATGTCAAATATAGATCCTGTCTATTGTCAATAATCAATTTCATAAAGGCACAACGCACAAGCCTATTTTACCTTGTTCTGAAATTCAAATCTTGCAAGGATTAGACTCCTATGTCTGGAATGGTGGAAGAGGATGGAATGGAAGGGAATGAAATATTATGGTGTTATGTTCCATTGTTTGGATTGCTAAAATGATGATGGAATATGGTGGAAATTAGTGGAAGCTATTCCATTGTTTACCTTCTTTTTTATTTTCCCCCAATTTGGGAGGAATGAGATGGAATGGGAATTTTATTCAATCATAACATATCCAAACAATGGAAGGGAGGTCTCATATCATTATGTTCCAATCCATTTTTATCCACATTCCATTTCATTCTCATTCCATCTCTTTTCGTCAATCCAAACATAGCAAGTCATAAAGGCTCTAAGATGGTTTTTTTTTGTTTTTTTGATTCAGCTCTAAGATAGTATATTACAAGGCATTCAAGGCTTCAACAAAATGAAAGCTTCAATATACTTATTTCTAAAATGGAAATATAAGATAGCTTAATGTAAACAAGGTGAAATGTTATGAAATCTGAAAACAAAGCAATTAGATCATAGCCAAAAGAAAGAAATAGACACCCCCTACCTCGTATACTTTTCTTCGATCATGAAGAAGGTGTTGTGGCTCCAGTTCATTTACTAGAAAGGGTCTGGATCACAGTGCACAGAATTTAGATCAATAAACATTCTCATCCAATAACTAAAAGAAAACTATAATAAATAAAATAACAATGTAACAATTAAAAAAAAAAAAACAATGTGGTAAAATTTATGCCTATGCATGTACATATTTAAGTGAAGATTGTCATTGTGTAGGGGAAAAAATACAGAGAAATGTTATAACCAGACATAAACAAAGGACAAGGAAAAGAGAAACATAGAGAGAATTTCAATCAACATTGTAGGCCTATCTCCACATACAAAATAGAGAGAAAATCTGCTATGATAAATGAAATTACAAGGACTAACCACTCCACACAAAATCCCTAATCTCAAAACACACATTGCACACTCCGGAAAATTATGCATTGAACTAACAACTGAAGTTACAAGATATATATCAACCACCTGATGCCCTTCTCCTCTCCACTCTCCCTGATGGCTTGCTCCTAACAGTTACTCCTTTACTTTCCACCACCCTTGCCACATAGATAAGGTTGTTACAGCCTAAATCTCCATTCTGTACCTTAAATTATGCTCACCGTCTTAAGTCTCAAGTCCCTTAGTACCCTCTCAACTCTATTCATCCTTTCATGCACTTCAGGAATTGCAGGAGGTCTAACATTCACACTTCTCATAACAAACCACACTAGAAAGAGGATAGGGGAAAATGGAAAGGAACACTGGGCCAATAGAAAATGCAGCAAAGAAGTTCAGCACACTAAACATAAGTATTAGGACTTCGATTTATGCAAGACCAAATCATGAACAAGAAGCCAAAAAATGAATCCTATCTCATACGAAATGCGCAGCCAAGGAAGCATCACAGAAAAAGGGACATTCTCTGCAACCAACGAAATATGGCAGAGAATAGCTTAAACTGTACACTGTTATAATAGCCTCATTATTCTTGCCAAAAGCATGTCATGAGAAACTGCTCCAAGATGAACAAACTGCAGAGTATAAAGCTTTTCATCATCTGTATCGTTTGTTGTACCAAACTCCTTTTACATACCATGTAATCTTCATGCCAAATTTGTTAGATTGGTTTCTTTTAGAAGATGAATGTCAAGAAGTTAGCATACAATTATTCTCGTATTACATCAGCATTTTCCCATCCTAGGTGTAACTGACCATGGCTCCAATAATATTTCCAGAACATATTACAGTAGCATCATCCAAAATTTTGATAAGAATAGACTACTAGGGTTTTGATTATTTATATAATTTTTTATGACATACAGATCAAATATAGTTTGTAAATAAACAAGCTTACTTTCTTAAAGCGGCATATGCTTCAGCCTTTTCCAGGGGATATCCAGAGGAATGAAAAGCAATCAAACAATCGCACACTGGCCAGCTGAAATAACATAATCTATCAATTTAGTATGCCAACAGAGGAACTCTAAACACCTAAAATGTTGAAGCAAGAAATATTTCAGCCATAATTAACGAGTCTCAAATGCAAAAATTATTCATCCAACAAACATATTGGAAAATAATGGGGGGAAAACTGTTTGATCCCTTATTTGGATGTATTATGATTATGATAGAAGAACAAAAACATGGTGAGGGAATAAAGTGTTCCACTGGTCAATGAAAAGAACTAAAAACAGAAGCTATGCATAAAGCACAGACACCTCTCTTGTTGGAAGTGTCGCCGTGTCAGACATCGATACACCCCGACACTTGCCGAACACTTCTTATTAGGTTTTCAATTTAAAAATGAATTTTTGTTGGCTTAGACACTTAACCGGACACTGTTACACAACTCAAACACTTAAAAACACATAGAAGGTTGGTTTAAAAAGATAAATATACAATCAATTTAAATATTTTGTTATATGTTACTCATTTCCTTTTATTGGAGACTCTCTCTTTCTGTGTGAATGCAGTGTCCCGGTAACCTGTATTTTAGACATTAGCCATGTCTCCTCATATCCAATATTTTAGACATTAGCCGTGTCGTAGTGTCCGTACTTCATAGGAAGCTATTATAAAACACTAAGCAGAGGTAGTCGATCAAATAGATATAGCTTTTAAAAAGCACAATAAATAGACCAATATACAGTTCCTCAAAAATGTAGAGTCCAAAACTGATAACAATTAACTATACCTCTCAATTGGTTCTTCAAGGATGACCTTGTCACCAAAATGTACGACCTGCATATAATACAACGTACAGGTGAGAAAAATGCAAAAAGCACAACCATGACGACCATCTCTGTTTGCACAACAAAATTATATATATATATATATATATAATCAACATACAACAATTTATACTGCTTTTTTTCTCATTATCTCTCTCCGTCACATCCTTACTTTATCTCATATTTCTCTCTCCCTCTTTTTCTCTCTCCCTCTTTTTCTCTCTCATTCTCTCTCTTTGTTGTTCAACTTGCAGTACAAATATCATTTCTCAAAAATCAAAAATAAAAGGAAAAAAAACATCGAATACATAATAATATAATGAAAAAAGTATTACAAAAGAAACAATACGAACAGAACTATCACCAGTAGATTCACGAACAAGCTAATTCAAAATCAATGACGACATAACCATAACGTCGAAATAAAAATAGTGAACATTCACCAACCTCGAATTCACCAAACGCTTGTAACCTCTGAAGAATCTGCTCCATAGGCGCCGAAAAAAGCTGCAATACAAAACAGAGACGCTGAATCAAAACATTCACAACAACTCGTTTCGAGTCTCTATGTTTTCGCGAAGAAAGCAGAACCAGAACACGAAGAAAAACAAAGGATCAAGCGTGAGAGCAACAAAATAAAAACAAAAGATTTAACCTCGTAGCCACATTTCACCTTCTTTTCCATGACGCATACTCCAATAGTTATCTTCTGCGCCGCGGAAACTCCTTCGTCATCCTTCTCCTCCGCCATGGCGAACACTGAAACTCTTTGAAGACGAAACTCTCAGCGAGCCACAACTCTTGGCGAACACAAGGATTACTGACGAGCACGGAACTCCTAAGACGAAGTTCCAAGCGCTCTACGAAATGCGGAGCAGAAAAAATCTAGAGAATGCAGAAATGGAAGCGAGAGAAGAAAACTGACGAAAGTTGATGACGCCGACTTGGATTTGAATTTAAAGTGGAAAGGCAAGCACAATAGTAGTAGTAGCACGGAACTCATGAGTTCCCGGAGCTAAGCAGAGAAAAGATAGACGAGACCAGTTTGCTGCTAATGTTTTGTTTCGTTTTCTCAAGAAAAAATAAATAAATCATTTTTCTACCTCTTTCAATATTTTTCATTACAATTTTAATAAATAAAATAATTTAAAAACAAACATATTTTTATAAATTAAAAAGGTAAAATTAACTTGACTTATATTATGTACTTCACTTTTATAGAAGCTTTTCTATCTAAATTTTTCCAAAAATTAACTTATAAGAAAACTTTCTCTTCTTATTTACTCTCTTATAAATATTTATCGAAAAAATTATCCGAAGTCTTAAACATTGGTCAAGAATTAAGTGCGTATATAAGTATTGATGCTAAATTTTATCGTGGGATTCTGCAATATATTTTTTATCAAATAATAAAAGAAATTATTAATAATTAATATTGATGAAATATACTGTGAGCATTGTGAGCTATTAATTTCTGAGACTTGTTTAGCAAAAAAATTTAAAATTATCGATTGGAGAAAAAAGTTACTTGTTATATAAAAAAAGATGAAATACTTAAAATTTTAAATAATAATTATGTAATTTTGTTTTTATAATTTTTACTATTGATTCACACGTTCAATAGTAAAAATTTACTATAATTTAACAGTATATAATTAAGTCTTGGTCATTAAAATATGGTAAAAACATGGTAAATTTTTTATATACATAAAATAGAAATGAAATTTGGTGTATGCGTCGTGGGTTGATGTGGAAATATTTTGAGCGATTCTGGAATATGCAATGAAAAGTGAGGGGTGGGAAAAAGAGTTGGCAAGTTGGAGTTAGGATATGCATGGTGTTAATGAATTCCTTCGTTCTCATTTCTCTCATCAGTGCGAAGAATCCAAGTGGAACCTAGCTTTTGGTTTTTGCATGTGTTGCTGCTTTCTGTGTCACTATCATAACGTGACACAGCGATAACATTTTTAAGATCAGGGTTGATCGGCTTTCGGGTAACCTTGGAGGCCTAAAAGTTTGGTTATTATTGGAATCATTATTGAACAAGTGGAATCTGAAATGTTGGGCACCTAGTGTAACATTACTCGAGGTCCCCCACATGCACCAACGATCATTGACCCATATCTAGCTGTTTCGGCACCTTTGTTTTCATTTTGTCACTTTAGATTCACTTCAAAGTATTAAAATCCTGCTAAGCAAGTAATATTATTCCGATTAATAAGGATCAAGACTCATATTTCATATACACATAGGTTTTATATAATAAATAAATAAATAAAAATGTCGGTTTAAACTTTCTTAGCTATCAAAATGTAAAGATCTTAATGAACCATATAAAAGTATTCATGTACGCGTTCTAATTCTTTGAACATTAACGTGTATTCTAATCTTAAACTTTTTTTAATAAAAAGAAAGAGTATTAGAATCCTACTTGTATTATTTTATTTTGTTGAGGTTCTGGTATACAAATCATCTTGAGCTTTTTGTCTAGTGAGATTTTAGAAATTAATTAAGAATTATGTAAGCGTGCTCGTTTGTTAACTTAACTGCATGTCTGCATATATATACTATATAACATTTTATTTTATCCACGTTTTCTTTTGGAGTCAAGTTAGATAAATTTATTTTTATCTTGATATTTTTTTTCTTAGAAATCAATAATTATTTTTTTCCTTTTTACTTTATTCTTAACAAAATGAAAGAAAATTATCATTATACTTGTCCTGCTTTAAATTTGAAGTCTCGCGGCTCGCGCTTTGACTTGTGGACTTGTAGTGCCTTCGCGACTCGTTGAGATTTTATTCAATTGTTGATTTTTAAAAGCACCTTTTTTTCCATTTTGACTGCGTTTATGCGTAGAATAGAAAGTTTATTCTTTTACTCAACATATATTTGCGTTGAAGAAAGACAGATAAAGGTTGTTTTTCCAGTTTGGTTGTGAGCTTTTATTATTTGACTTCACCTCTAGCTTTGACAAGTATATAACCAGTAAATTAACTTAGTTTGGAATTATTTTAAGACCTCTTGATGTATTTTCGTATGTAATTGTTTTAAAATTTTAGAGAAAGAGATTTTGTAATTTTGTAGGGCGGTTATGGAACACCTTGTGCTAAATTCATGCTCTTTTCTCTTAATAATATCTTCTCTTGTCTTTCAAAAAAATATCAAAGAAACAGATTTATCACTAATAAAATAATAATATTGTATGCGAAAAATACATATGCTTTTATACAAAATTAAGAAGAAGAAAAATCAGCTTCAGCCGGAATGAGATGCAGGGGTGCCTAATAGATTAAGTATATTTTTTTATACAGTGGGTTTGAGTTCCTGACCATATAGTTTTTTTAAAATTTTAATGAAATCGTTAGGGTTTAAAACGACTACAAATTAGAATTTTGCCGGCAGTTTTAAGATAATCCCAGAGTCTTCTTTTTTTAGTTTAGAAACTCAATTAAAAATAATTTAAAAACCTGTTTGAAAATCTGCAAAAGAAGTTCAGAACCTAGTAATTTAACCTACTTTTTATAAGTATTTTTTAGAAGCCCTACTTTATATAAGTAAACAAGCTTTTCAAATATTAAGATAATTATCTTAAATGACAAGGGTAGAAAGGTGAAGCAAAAAAAATTCTAAGAAGAAAATAGCAAAAAATAAACTCTTCATTAACTAATTTTTAAAAGTTCATCAATATAATTTCTCTAAAAGGTAAGATGACATCTACAAATAAACTAATAAAAAACTCATTTTAACTTATGAAGAAGTTTTTTTATTTTCTTCTTCGTTCTAGAAAAACTTATATCTAAATATAACTTATACCTATAATGACGACTAATAATTAAAGTAATTAAAAGCAGATTGACAGAAGGATGGTAAAAAGAAACAAAAGTGGGATCTTGCTGTGGGGTTTGTTCTGAAAGTGGATTGTTCTGATAATATATTCTCGTTGCAATTGAATATTCTTAACATGCTTGAACCAAACTGCTACTCTATTTGAGTACTATTTTTAATGGGTTTCTTGCACCCCTAAACTGAAGGCCGAAACATGCATTCTTTTGCTGATACTTAATAGACTACAAATATTTTTTTGAGATAATCCATGGTGATTTTGATTAAGCTATATTTTACATCAGTTGATCCACTCATTTAATCGTTCAAATTATGCATTGTAATTGCTCATGGATTCAACTATCACAATGTAAATCATTAATCTCATGAAAAAGTTTAAGTATCTTTTTCATCTTTATAATTTAGATTTTTTTTATTTCTATTTTTGAAAAAAAAATTGTTTCAATCCTTATAAAATATATTTATTTTATTTTCCATCCTTAAAACATTCTAGATAATATTTTTTTATTGTTCAAAATGTTATTTAAAACATTGTAAGAACCGAAAATAAAATGAAAACATTTTGTAAAGATTAAAACTATAAAAAATTATAGGAAAAAAATAAAAAAAGTAAAAAAGTTGCAGGAAAAAAAAAATTAACCCTCGTAAAAAATGTGTCGAATTTATCAAAAGTCAAGCAACTTTTTATTAGCTTGTTTTTAATAAGGAGAGGAAGTAAAATATAAACCAGGTCACAGTGTGGTAGTTTCTTCCTCGGAAAAAATTACGTTACGCAGAGAAAATAAAATTGTTGATAAACCACCAATTTCAGATTAATCTTTGAAAAAAAAATGCAATTTAAAATCTTCTTCTCCACCATTTAAGTAGAATTAACTTTCATTGATTTGTTTTAAGAAAAGTGATGAAATGCAAGGTGTACGGATTTTGGACCCGCTTGATAACACACAGTGCAACTGTGCATTGACTTGGCTTCTTGTTTCTATTGTTGATTTCATCCCTTCCTTTTATCCAAACCACAAAAACCTCTGCCTCATCTAAACCACCCATTCATAATCTCAAAACAAAAATAAAAACCAACCAATTTCCATGAAAATAAAATAAAACAAAACTCGACTCACTAGAACAAATTCATGAACCCTTGGTAATGGTTGAACCAACTAATGAGGTGGCATATCCTTCTTACCAATTCTACTTACAAAGAATGATTTTTTTAAAAATAAAAATCCATATATATGATCTGAAAATCTTGAGTTAGTCGTCAAAGTTCTTTTTGTATTGTAAACAGTCAACTTTGATTTGTGTCAGCTAAAATTTGAACGACGACATAAGTCTTTCCTCATTTTTAAGATCAATCTAATTATGTGGCAAAAAATAAAACAGTATGTGATAACATATTATAATATACAACCATAAAAAATAATCAATATAAAATTATTGGTAAAAATAACTAGTAACATATACAAATTACAAAAAAAATGTTAGCTTTCTTTTAAAACTATAGTTAACATAAATGGAGAATTGGCAACTCCCACTAACGATTATGACACCCGCTTATATATAAAAAAGAAGTATTTTTATTATAAAGTTAGACTCATATTGATGTTTACTCATGGTAACATATCTGTTGTGTAGCTTTACAATATATACATCTTTACCATTTAAAATAGCAACATACATTATATTAGATAATGTTTTTATACTGATATTGTATAATTATTGTACCGTACGTTTAAACAATAAGAGAGAGAATATTGATATTAGTCCATCAAGGGATAATCTGTATTATTTTCGGAAAAAGATAAAGGACTAATCCTTTGTAAGCATAACTCTAATCCTTATCACATATCACCGTTTACCGAATCAGTATCCACTTTTCAACCAGCAAGCAAGTGGTAATTCACTATTAATAGTGGTTCCAGCCACAATTCCTGCCCTCACCAATCATTTCGCTAACTAAGGACCAAAACAAATGGATAAAGCTATTGGACACATATCTGACTAAGTGACTAGGGATATTTATGGGTTAATTTTTTTTCGATTTTATAGTAAAATTAAATTTGAATTAATTATACTTAGTTAGACTAATTTGATTTGAGTTTTAATTGTTTCTAGACAATTTAAACTAAATTAATTTTAATTAAGATCAAGTTAATATTTTTAAGTTATTGAATTATCCTAGAAAATAATTATTATATTTTTTAAGTTTTATCTATAAAACCCTCAGTTAAAATGTATATTGTTAATTTAGGATACTACTAACTAGCATTGATCTAGATATAGGGTTTGAATAACATATACTACAAGATAATAGATTTTAACTTTGTTATTATTTTTTAATTTTGTTGTTATTGTGGTTCAAAAAAAATTTAAAATGGGAGGAAGATGTTATTTATACTATTTTCTTTTGTTCTACGCGCCTCTTGTCTTTTTTTTTTTGCAATTTTCTTTTACAAAATTTCTTTATGAAAACTACTTTTTTGTCATATATTTTTGTCGTAATATATTACAATTTTCTTAATATAATTTTTTATAATAATAAAAACTAGTTTCTGCAATGGATTATAGAAAAGATTTCCCTGTAAAATCAAAAAATTAAAAGGAAATGAATGTAAATATGAAAGACAATAAAGATATTTTAGAAATATACCCAAAAAAAAAAAAAAGTGGGAGCTCCAACAATGTAAATGTTGTTCTTGATAGTCCTTATTGGTGCTTTTCTTTTAATTTTTTGGTGAGATATTGGAGTCTTTTCTTTTAATATGAGGAGATTACTTTCCGAAACCTATTTTTGCTCCTTCACCCCCTAAACCATTGAAACCCCCAACTTACCCTTCTTCGAATTTCATCTTGTTACTTCTGCACTCACAAGTCACAACCATAACTCCAAACCCTCACCAAAGCCCATATCTGCCAAAAACTACCACGTGCATCAAACAACACTGCACCAAACCTCCACTCACTCGAACCTTGACACCGCCACTACTCACCACACCGGTGACGCACCAACACGTAGCGTGACCACACCCAAAGACCCACGCACCAAACCACCACCCAACAGTATGAGAATATATTGAATTCCAAAGTTGTAAATCAAAGAAGGAATACTAAGTTCGGAAACTAACATTAATTGTTGCTGGAGTTTCACAAAAAGTCCATGCCATTTCCCCCTGCTCTTTTTATATCTTTTTCATTTTTTCTTTCTGGAGTAAAAATAATGATTTTGAAGTAGTGGTAGATGACTTCGTCTGAGTCGAACCCCTTTTATGAAAAAAGTAGCAATACTTATACAATCAAAAGAGAAAAAAAGATAGAGAAGATTTAAATGTCATTAAGCAACAGAAACAAAAGAGATAAACACAAGAATTATGTAATAAAAACTGCTGTGCACAATTTTTGACAGAATTTAAATGGTTGTATATATATATATATATATATATATATATATATATATCATATCATATCTCTAAGGAAAATTTATGTTATGATGCATTTCCACCGATTAATGAACTTGTGATTGACAACATCTTCGTCGGTTGTCTACGCTGAAAGCTAGCCTGTAATTGATATAACAAATTAAGTTGCATGACTAATAATTTAATGATGGATTAAAAATAATAAAAAATGCATAGAGAAATATATAATTTTCTTACTCGTGCATGTGTGTGTTTAAATTTTGTTGAATTTATGAAGATTACTCATGAAAGGTAGTGTGGATTTTGTATAAACATATGTTTTGCTCCTCAAGAAAATAACATTTGTGAAATTTGATGTTCAAACCCCTTTAACAACCTATTATCATCACTTGCAAAATTGTGTAAACCATCCATGTCAAGATAAGAGAATTATCCCTAATTTATAAGAAAGATTGCTAAACTTAAAAAAGTGGGAATACACATGCAAAACAAGTAAAAAAAAGGCTCACCATTTTAAGAAGGAATAACCACAACGTGTATGTCAGTATTGTTAGGAGGTAATTGTAAACGAAGGGGATAAAGTTTTGCATTCAATGGGTTGCGACAACACACAAGAATATCATCATGCCCTGTTTCTTCTTTTAACTTTTCCTTCAAATCTTCCACGCTACTTCCTTTGAATGTAAAGAACTTTTCTTCATTTGCACTAGGAACATCTCCATTTTCATCACCTATATTATAAAATATAACCCTTCCATCTTTTTTGGGTGACTCATTCTCCTTTAAATCCTCATTCTGCATAAAAAAAAAACAATTTGAGATAGATACGACAATTAATCCATGCCCTTTAACTCTCAATTACCATATGCATATATTACTTGAACCAAAAAAAAAAAGAAGAACAAATTCATGTATTAAAAAAACCAAAATCACTTGGCTCCATAGCATCATTTTGGTTATTTTTGTTGCATTTTCTTGCAAGTTTGACAATAATATGATACATATGTTGCGTATAGAAAAAATCTATTTTTCCATTTTTCTCCACTTTATTAAAAATTAAGTTAACTGTTCTCTTATGTGAAGAGAGTGGAATAAAAAATAATAATTTAAAGAAAATTAGAGAAAAATAAGTGAAAAAAACATTGTAAAAAGTTTTAATATACAAAATTATACTTTTAATGAGTGTATGGATGTAAAATCTAGTAAGAAAAAGTATTTAGTTAAAAAGGTATTAATCTTAAAAATTTGGATAAAAAAAACAGTAATTAGAGTGTAGAGACTGTAAAAGTGTTAGAAATTACTTTAATAGACTCAAAAAAATGGTATGTGCATAATAGATTAAAAAAATCTTCAAGATTTACAAATCAACATTGACTATCCAA
>PYAF01000641.1:845177-861719 GCA_007407185.1 Glycine tomentella | reverse complement strand
TTCTTTCCTAACTATTATTTTTTGTTTAATAACATTGAGAAGTTATAATTTCCCAAACTAGTTTTGTGAATGAGCTTTCTAATATTTAGCGAAAGTTTGATATTAAAATTATTTTTTTAAATATTGATTTCTCAACGTTATAAAATAAAAAAATACTGAAAATGTGGTATAATTGAAAATATAAAAGACAAACATTTTTCTTTTAAACAAAAGTCTCTATTGTCTTATGTTGTATTATACTATGATGAAAAAGGCAAACACCCAAGCCCTTTTCCAAAGCAATTGATTTATGTGAGATGATTTTAAAAAGAAGTGAACTTACTAAATAATAAATGAGTTTAATGTTTATATATTGATAATGCGAAATAATTTTATATCATTATTTAATTATAAATTATCATTTAAATTATTTTAAAATTATTAAATTTATTACACTATGATTACATAACACTTCTTCTCATAATAATTATTAATAACAAAACTACCTTATTACATAGGAAAATAAATAATTAGCGGCATCTAGCCGAAACCTCCTTTCAAGTTTGATCAACCAACCAATTAATTGACACCAACCAAATGGGATCGAGTTGAAAGTTGAAACCACACCAAAATAGCAAAACTGCAAAAGTTTCGTGGTGTGTACTTCATTGTTGTATTGTATTGTGGTATTGTTTCTCACTAAATGGCAAAAGTAAACCATCATAAAAATGCGTGAATGAATTTGTATCATCTTTATTGTTTGGATAATAGTGATGGGTTATTTTTGTAGTATGTGGAAATTTGTAAAAGAGTGAGATATATTATGTAGAAGAGATCTATGGATATTTTCTTTATTTTTATTATAAGTTTTTTGGATAATCTTTTACACCATTTTTATTATGATTTTTTATAAAAAAAACCTTATAAACCATTTATTTATCATAAGTTATCAAACAGTTTATTTTTTCATAAAAATTGAAGATTTTAGTTCATATATTAAATTATTAATTAATAATTATAATTAGTAAAGTTAGTAAATTAGTTATAAATTAATTAAAAATATTAATTATTACTTTTGAATTTTAATGTAAAATAAATTAAAATTTGTTTATTATAAAAAGGATCAGAGATCAGATGAGGTATTATATTAAAAAATATTGAGAAAATATAGTTATTATAAGAACTTAAAAAATTTCCACTTTTACGTGAAAAGGATAGCATGTATTAGTAATTATTGAGTTGATAAATACACGTTGTTTTTTCCCCTTTAGACATGTGGAAGTAAATATCCCCACCCCCATCATCAATCATCACCTCCACTCCCAGAAAACAGCAAGTGAAACAGAGAGAGACTCAGTGAGTTTCTCAGACCAAATTAACCAAAGCAATGAAGAAAATAAAACACTACTATTCACACCACCACCACAACTCCTCCGAACAACAACAAAGAAAGTGTATTTTCCCACTAATAACCATTATCTCTCTTTTCTCTCTCTTCTTCCTCCTCCTCTTTGCTCTGACACTAACCCCTCTCTCCGCCACACGCATCTTCCCATTCCCTATCTCCACCGCCACTCCTCCTCCCCCCTCCCCCTTCGTCGAGTCCAAGCTTTTTCCTCTCCCGACCCAACCCCGCTCCTCTCTCCCGCCGCGCCTCGCCTACCTCATCTCCGGCTCCTCCGGCGACGCCGCCGCCCTCCTCCGTACCCTCTCCGCCCTCTACCACCCCCGCAACTGCTACGTCCTCCACCTCGACCTCGCCTCCTCCCCGGAAGACCGCCTCCTCCTCACCCGCCACGTGGACCGCCACCTCACCTTCCAGAAGTTCCGCAACGTCAGGGTCGTCACCAAGGCCAACCTCATCACCTACCGTGGCCCCACCATGGTCGCCAACACTCTTCACGCCGCCGCTATTGCGCTGACGGAGAGCGATGACTGGGATTGGTTCATTAATCTCAGCGCCTCCGATTACCCCCTCGTTACCCAAGACGGTTCGTCACTACTCACTACTATCTTTGTATTATATCCACTTTAAACTTTTTCTATTTTTGGTAAGCTATTTTTTTTTTTTAATTAACGGAACGGTTTAATTTTGATTGGGTAGATCTGCTGCACGCGTTCTCGCATTTGCCACGCGATCTTAACTTCATTGATCATACCAGTGACATTGGCTGGAAAGAGTAAGTCAACTTAATTAACTAACCTCGTTCTCCTTCCTCTTTTTTCTTAAAAAAAAAATACTTAACTATCGTGATTGTACCATTTTGGTCTTTCACACCTCAATGAGGTCCTTTGAGTTTTCTATCATTTACAAAAGTAGTCTTTTTTTTTTTTTTTTTTTTTTTTTACCAAGGTGTGTGTATCGCTGGTCCAAGAGTAAATAGTCTACTGATGGTTTAAGTTTTATAGCCTAAACAACTCCAATTACAATGAGATTCACCGGTTATGATTTTATCTCAATTAGATAAAATGTAGACAAAGAGATCTGATTGTAAATGAGAGAAAACTTGAGGGACACCATGGGTACCATTGAAACTTAGGAGACAAAATTAGCACAATCCCATATCTAGGGGACTATAAATGTGATTAAGCCTGTTTTTAATTCTAATTTGTTTTTTTATTGGTGACATGATTTGAGTGGGTTTTAATATTTTGATGCTGTGTGTGTAGTCATCAACGGGCGAGGCCTATAATTATTGATCCGGGGTTGTATATGACTAAGAAGCAAGACGTGTTCTGGATTACGCAGAGGAGAAGTAGGCCAACGGCTTTCAAACTTTTCACAGGTTCATCGATTTCTTATTATTTTAGTTCTCTTTTGGATTGTGTATGGATTGCTATTTAAATTTGATGAGTTATAGGTTCTAGCTTACACGGGACGCATTGTGATCAGTTGAGTTATTGAAGAAGCTTAGGAAAATATTTGTGTTTGTTTTAGTATGTGTAGGGAAGAAAGTTTCAGTTGCTGTTTGTGCAATTGGTTGCACTTCCTTTGTCTGATAAGAGATCATAGGATAATGTATGAATTGGTAGGAAAATTTACATTATCTGGTACATTGGGGAAAAACCTTTAAACGATAATTTGAAAAGTGAGATCTGGTTTGAGTAGAATATGTTTTGATCTGGTTTTGGAGCTTGGCAAATATTGATGTTAATATGATTGTCAGATATGATGTATTATTGCACACACAACTATTCCTGCAAGCTGAGTTTTGCTGGCATCAAAATTTTCATCATAATTAATACCAAAAATAAAATAAAATAAATCTTAACTAAGAAAAACGATTTTGGTTATGTTTAGCAAAGTTAGCTGGAAGTTGAAAAGTTAGTTGGTAGTTGGAAGTTGAAAAACTAACTTATTAAATTAAAAATGTTTGATAAAATTAGCTGTTGAAGTAGAGCTGAAAAGTGTAAAATGACATAAAATAATAATACCATGATTTATTTTAAAAAAAGGTAACAAAGAAAATGAATAAATATATCGAAGATAAAAGTGGAAGAAAATATAAAATGTTAGAAGCTAGAAGCTAGTGTTTTACAAAACGTTACTTCAAGTAGCGTTATTCAAAAAACGTTAGAAGCTACTAAACAAAGTTTGTTTACCAAACAATCAAATGAACTTTTCAAGTAATAAAAAAAGGCTAAAAATTAGTTGAAATTCCTTGTCGAACATAGTCTTTATTTTTTAAGTAACAGAAATAGAAAACCATTTATATGCCTTCACCTAACAGTTTAAAGCTTTTGGGACAATTGATCTTTTGGTATGATATTAGAGCCTGTGATCAAGTGGTCTGGAGTTCAATGTTGGTAGGTGGACCAGTGAATTGTCCACCCTTCAACCCCAAAGGGATATTGCATGGGGAGGGGGGTGTGGTAGAAATATAAAATCATTTGAGTGCCTTCACCTAACAACTTTTGCTTTTAGAACACTTAGAGGATACATAAGATTTTACATCTTATTTAATTTTGCAATACAATGCTTTCCAGGAAGTGGAATGGGGTATTTTCTTGCTCATTTGCAATTATACCACCTTATCTGGCCATATCAACTATTTTGGTAGAGATCATATCAGTTATATGACGGAAAGAGGGAAACAAAGTGGGGGATTATTATCCTGCAGTGTTACCTATCTTTTGCATAGCTTAACTTTTTGAACCAAGATCAATATTTTTCTATTTCACTTCAATGAGGACAACCCACTCAAGGTCGTAGTTTGGATCAGCTCCCAGAGTGCCAAGTGCATCCAACTAATCAATTTTGATTGTAAGGTTTAGCTAATGATCCAAAGTTGACTGTAAGCTTTTGCAACTGATCCAATTTTGGTACTTTAAAATTATTTTTTAGGTATATATTCGATTTTTTCATGAGAACATAATCAAAACATCAAAATATTGGGAGTGTGTGATAAGAAAGTCAACTCAGAGGGCTGAGACCTCTAGGAAGAAGTCGAGACTAGAGAGTTTGTCTATAAAGGACCGAAAAACTAATAATACCAAACACATAAAGACAGAAAAACCAATATAACTCTAACACTGCCAATTAGTATACAAATTCTTTTGGTTGGAAATAATTGCAATGTTGAACTTGACAGCTGACACAATCCTCAGTTGAAATTATATTAAAGTTCAGGTTATGTGCTTGAGGACATGTTCATATATGATTGCCTAAATTTTTTCTCTCATGTTAGGCTCGGCTTGGATGGTACTATCAAGATCTTTCATTGATTACTGCATATGGGGGTGGGACAACCTACCTCGGACCGTTCTCATGTACTACACAAATTTCATATCTTCCCCTGAAGGGTACTTCCACACTGTCGTATGTAATGCTCAAGAGTTCAAGAACACAACTGTTAACAGTGATCTTCACTTCATTTCTTGGGACAATCCTCCCAGGCAACACCCCCACTACCTTTCTGTTGATGACATGAAAATGATGGTTGACAGCAATGCCCCCTTTGCGAGGAAGTTCCACGGAGATGATCCGGTATTGGACAAAATCGACGCAGAGCTATTATCTCGAGGTCCTGGGATGGTTGTTCCTGGTGGATGGTGCATAGGAAGAATGGAGAATGGGAGTGACCCTTGTTCTTTAGTTGGTAATACTACTGTCCTCAGGCCTGGCCCTGGTTCAAAGAGGCTAGAAACCCTGATCAATTCATTGTTGTCTGATGAAAATTTTCGACCAAAACAGTGTGTATGACAAGAAGCTACTGCCACTTGCTTTAGTTTTCATCTCTAAATTTAGTTAACACGATCAGTGAGTTCATGTTTCTTTTCAGTAGAAAATGTAAATATGGAGAGTGAAAAGCACAAACTTATTTTTTTATTAAATTGACATGAATTGAGGCAAATCCGGTGGCATGATATTGACAGCAGAGCTAAATCACATTCTGCAATTCTGTGACATGAATGAAACCACTGACTATGTAACCACTAAATAATGTTTGGTGCATGTTGCCTTACTTTGGTGTGACGTAGTGTAGGTGTGTGGAAAGTGAGAGCTGAAATCGGACGTTAAAATTAATGTAAATGTGAGATGTTATGTCTGTGTGCCCCATTTAATCGGTGTCATTTCTCATTTTCTCTCATTTTTCTCTTGCTTCCAGCAATGAGCAACTAGTATTATTGAAGGTTGTAGGTGTTACTTGCAACTGAGAATGAGTAATAAGCTTATGTTGAGCTTTTACAGGTCACGTTTAACCGTGGAACAAGGTTGATGTTGATGGTAGTGTTTAAATTTAAACAGATTCAAAATAAAAATTGAAAATTGCTTAAAAAAATTGAAAATTGAACTAAATTGATTTTTTTTTTGAATTTTTTTGGATGATTTTTTTCTCAAATCGATTAGTTTTGTTTGGTTTGCAATTTGTGTTTTTGAAATTGATCTAAATCGAACCTAATCGTAATGTTTGTACTAACATTTATATTATTTTAGTGTTATGTATTTTATATATGTATCACCTGAATTTTACTATATTTTTTAGTGTTATGTATACGAAACTCATACAATGCATGTTACTTTCTTTTTTAAATGATTTTTTTAAAATATGTTTGGTTAAAATAAATGAAATTTTACATATTTTTATTGTGGAAGGTTTAATATATTAATAAATTCCATAAATTGCTGTCAATAATTTTTAATGTAATTTTATTTAAAATATGAAAAGGAAACATATAAATTTTAATGAAATAATATTTTAGTAAAAATTACAAAAAATGAACCCAACAAAACAGTAAAATATTGGTTTGGTTTGAATTTTATTTTAAATAAAAATCAAACCAAACCAAATTGCATATTTTTTTTTTATATTTGATTTGAATAATTTTTGGATGAAAAATTAAACCAAATTGGGCCACAACCAAATCTAATCATATAAAAAGAGAAATTGTATTGGTATAAAATTTTTGTATTGAAAGTTATGCAACAGAGGGAGACAGAAAAAGAGAAAAATAATGAGAAATTAAATTGTTATCATTTTTCTTAATAAAATATCTTCATTTTGGAAGAGATTTTTTCCAACCCCACCAAAATTCTCTCTCCTCTCTTCCTTCCTAAACAATTATAGAACATGAGTAATTATAAATATATATTTATTTTCTGTTCAATTTCATTTTTATCAAAATTTCTTCTTCTTTTTTCTTTTTTCTTTTTATATATATAACTTATTACATCTACTTACCCAAACTTTTTAATAGAAAAAATGGTGGCAGCCAATTTTAGGAACCGTTTCTTATTGAAACATAATCCATAGACACCTAAAGACTAATTGAGACTTAAAGAGAGAAATATAAATATAATAAACAATACGATGTAATAGAAAAAAAAGAATAAATATTAATGAGATATTTTATATACAAGAGTATCTAACTATCTATCAATCTATATCATTACTCTTTTGTACTTAAGCTGCCCGTTGCATAAAAAAATATGAACGGAAAATGATATTTGAATATTTTATTATTTTTATCACTTCATTAATATTTTTGATTTTTTTTATCTCTTTCATCATATTATATACATCATTTATTATATTATATATATATATATATATAATTTTTTTTTTTACTCTCTTTAAGTGTTGAATTTGGAATTATTATCTCGCAATGTAAATCGTTTTTTCAGCTAGTGCCAAATTATCCAGAATTGGCTTCGCAAGGAGACAAGCTAACGGCTCATGCATTATTAAGGGCTGCTAGTTCTTTTGCTGGTCCCCATCTTTTTTCTCATGCACCTAAGTGTATTGCTGATATTTTGGTACATGAAATAATATTTGGTTGACTTAAAAAAAAAAAATAATTAGCATATGGGGTGTCCATATATATATTTTTCAATAACGATAGGGTAGTTTTGTTCGACTTGTACGGGTTTTGAAGATCAGCCCATGTTAATTTATTTCATGTATTCCTCAAATTCTGATGATTTTTTTATCCAGCATACCATCGTTTTTATCATTTCATTTTTTTAAAAAAATAATATTTCAGCAAAAAGTAATTGAAATAAATTGTTATAGTTGTTAATACAATTTTTTTTATGTGTCTGTGGTCTAAAGATTAAAATAGAAATATAAATAAATATAATTCCTGTGTTGCACATCTTTTTTGGCTTTTTTTTTTTTTAAAATGGAGTAAAAAGTCTATATCCTATTTTTATATAGTACGCAGAATAATATTATAGAGAAAGGCATGGCCATCCCATACCAAAATATAACTTCGTTTGAAAGACTTTAGTTCGATTTGTACCTTTGATGAACATCCATAAGTATATAAATAAACCATGCAGGTGCTTGTAGACGTAGCCTTGAAAGTTGAAACGGTTTATCTTCTCCAATCCTACATATGAAATTAATCTTATATATGTAAAATAAAAACTGTATTAGAAAGTGATTGTAGGGCATCGTGTCACACGAGGATGACATTGGTTACATGCAGCACTGCATAATCTATGGCAATGTCATCCCTCCTGCGACAAGACATCCTCAACCTCTTTTATATTTTCTCTCTTTCTTTGCCTTCTTTACAATCCTCATTGCCAAGAAATGAATATTTATAGAGATGCCGATATACGTACATATATAGTTCTCTTACTTTCGTAAATCAAACTATACTGATTGCTGACAAAGTTGCCATTAATATTGGTGGGGTACACGGAGAAATGGTTCTGAGTTCTGACAAGTCAACTAGTTGAACTTGAATTTTAGTGTTTAATTTCAATTCATAGCAAAATAAACAAGCAATGTACATATTGCTTACTGAATCGTTCAGTTTCTTGACGTTAAAAATGTGACAACAAAAGCTACAACCCTTTAAGATACAGTTTCTTGATTTATTGTTACCTACTATATCAAAGAATTTCACAGTATTTGCATTTGAAATTAACATCAAGGTGTTTGTTCAACATAAGTAATTAAAGATAAACCTATTATAATCATAAAAGAATTCGAGAATATTCAAGCCAAAGTTATTTTTGAGTGTGGGGCTAAATCGCAGTTCGTTTTCTCGTTACTGGGTCAATTGAAAATTTCAAAGAAAAGATGTTAACCTTTTGGCGTTATATGAAGGCTAAGTCATCGATTAATGAGCAAAATTTCGGCGTGCTTGTACCTCCATCGTAGAAAACTATGCGAATTGTAATTAAGTGAAACGACATTATTAGGTCAACGAAATTACATATATATGACGTGCGTATAAAAGCATGGAAACTGTCAACTCTGGAATTGGATCCCCTACAGTTACTGATTAAACTGCATGAGCTGCACTTCTAAATTTAATGGTGATCACTATAATTTTAAATTACGGTTGTGGTTGGTCACGGTTGATCGAAGTTGTGGAAAAATACTGTTGATGCGGTTGTGTAATTGTGAGTTAAACTATCTTGACACTATAATTGCAATTACAAGTGCAGAGTGCAATTTAAAATCACGATGATGACTTTTCATGCTTTAATTTAATATATAAAACTAAACATTTGTTTTTTGAAAGTTAAAAATTTGTTCATTTAAAGATATAACTGCAGTAGATCTCAATAATCCGTCAGCTTTATGTTTGTGTTGTTGGCCATTAAAGACGTGTGTGCCAAAAAAGAAAGAAAAATAGAGAAGTCGTTCTAAACTTACAGACAATTTGTGACAGTTGTAGAGGAAGAAACTGTAAATAGAAATTAGGATGTGTTTGATTATGGTGAAGAAAAGTGAAAAGAGAGAGAAAAAAAAAAAAAGAAAACAAAGAGGCAAAAATAGGATAAAAATGAGATTATTTGATTGAAGAAAAATAAAGTAAAATATAAAAGTATGGAAATTAAAATTATTTGATAGGTAAGAAGAAAAAAAAGTTAAAATAATAATAAATAAATAGATTATTATTATTATTATTATTATTATTATTATTATTATTATTATTATTATTATTATTATTATTATTATTATATACCACATTGTACTTAAATTGGAATCAATACACATTTAATTAATTATAATTTATGATAAAACAGAGATATTTTATATTATTTAATAATAGATTGCCATTTTTTTATATATAGTTTTAGTCTATATATATGTTTGAGTAACATAAATTTGATTTTAAGTGATTTTAATTTTGCAAAATTAATTTTGGTTATAATTAATTCTAATTTTATTTTTTTTTACGTAAAAATAAGTTTGCATTAAAATGAAATATAATTAATTAGGAGTTAAATATTTTTTAGTTATTTTAAATAGGGTAAGTTTGACTTTTATTTTTATTTTTAAAAATAGAAAATTTGGGAAGCCCAGGGTGGAGCAATTTTTTTTCCTATTAACTAAAATTTTCTATCTACTATAAAATATTATTTCCAATTTTACTACCTCCAGTGTAATTGTAGACATAGATAAGTTTCTATCTTTGAAAGTCAAAAACAATTAAGTAATATAGCTTGATGAGATTTCAAGCTCCAATCATGTATACATTTACGAAAAGTACACAAGTTAATTGATTCCATACAAACAACAAACCCAATTACAGTAAGAGCTATCATGCATTGGCATTGAGGACCAAGTTAGTGATAACACACTATTCATTTGGTTAATTGTAATTAATCTTCACGAATGTGCTCGAGAATCCAAGGCCAGAATTGTGCTGAGGTTCATTGGCTTCATATACTTTGTAGAACCTGACATAATTTGTTCTACAACAAGTTTGTTTGCCTTTTCAGTTGGATGGAATGGATCCCAAAATGCATGCAAGTCTCGGTTGGGGCATAGGTTGGAGACTGGCAAGCATAGCCCCATACCATTGTAGGGTCCTTGTCCACAACAAGCTACTTTTGATGTATTAAATCCTACCCAATTTGACAACCTAAAATGTTAGGATTTAATTAAAGTGATAATTGTCCAAGTTTAATAATAAGCATTTTGTTTAAACAATATATCTCCAGTTAATGTGGATCTATCACAATAAAGGTACACGAGGCCATACATATTTAAGCATGTCAAGAGTGTCCACAATTAAGGTGACTAAACAAGTGACAAATTAATCAATATAGTACCATAAGCATTGGGATTGGTGATGTAGTCATTGTGCATGAGTGCTGTATTTGCAGCAATGAAAACATCGCTGCCAAGTTTCTTGTTGAGTTCAAGTAGCATTTGCTCTAATTGAGGGTTGTACAATGCTGCAGCACGTTGTAGATCAGCAGAACATTCTCCATTTTTGCCTCGCATAGCCAATTCTGCAGGGGCACAACCCAATGGCCCTGTCCCTGTCACAAGAACTCGCCTAGCTCCCAGATTATATAGCCTCTGCATTGCATTTTTATTATTACAAATGAAACAAAGGTAAGAAACAAAAATACTACTATTTGTTTTTTATGTGCTTTTTGTGTCACGTAAGTATTTACAAGAGATAAAAATAAGAAAGCAAAATAAATTAATATTTTTTATATATTAAAATTAATTTATGCACTTTAGTTTTTAAAAACTTATTAAATGGTGGACTTCTATAAAATTTAAATGTATATATATATATATATTTTTTTTTTATTTTCTTCTTGTATAAATATTTATAGAGAAGTTTATTGAAAGAGAACTTAATTAATTTACTTTAATATACCTGCAAGTGTTTGCTATAGCGAGTGATGAGAAACTTGACATAGTCCGGGAGTGAATAATGACGAGACCTTGCAGTAGAATTCACTAGGAAGTAGTTGTTTACAAAGTCATTGCCACCAACGGTGATGAGGATCAACGCTTGATTCACGAGTCTTTTAGTTCGTGGGACACCAATTAGAGCACTCAGTCGTTGTTGGTACTCTTTAAAATATTCTAATTGTTGGTGCATTTTAATTATGTTCATCTGCGAAAGTTGCATTAATAATAATTAAGCATTGCCAACTACATGCATAAGGAAAAAAGCAGTGTCAACTATATTTATAAGAAAGAAAAAAAAAAAAGCATTGCCAACTACAAATGTTTGCATATCTTATTTGGGAATCGAGAAGTTCAATTTGTACATGACTTTTTTTTCCCTTCAAATTAAGTAGATTAAAGAAAAGAGTAAAAGATATAGTTAAGCAATGTAATTGAGAATATGGAGAAAAAGAAAACAAATTGTAAAAAAGTATCCTAAAAGATACTAATAAGAATAAGATAACTTTTTTAAACTTGCCCTTATTTAGTACGTATTTTCACTTTTCATTTCACACTCATTAATATGTTACTGTTCGACCATAAATAAATGTTCAGGCCCATTAAGTATGATCTGGAATCTACCCCCTTGTCTTAGATTCAAATTCCTGTGGCTTAGCGCTTCCATGTTTTCCGGGCTTTAATACAATTTATGATCAGTTTGACTTATAAATCACAATGGTAGGAGTATAACTTTAATTAGAATTCTACTAGTTGTCTAGTGGGGAAGAGTTTAGACTTTAGATAAGTACAAACTCGCTGTTAGTACTATTTTGCCAAAGAAAATATTAAATATATATACTAATAACTGATTGTCAAGCTAATTACAAATTTATTAACAAAATTTGATATAGTTAGTAGATGATTGAATTTGTTAAAAGCTCGATTCTTAGTCATTATATGGAAAGATCTTTATCAGAAAAGGTAAAACTATTAATCTCTTAATTATGAGTTAAGGCATAGCTTTTGGTCATACAAAACAGAGTAAACATGTAATTTCGTTTCCATAAGTGGCAGCTTGCTTTAGTCTCTAAAACTGTACATGTCTATAATTTAATCCCCACTTTATCAAATGTCTGACAAATTAGACCTTTCCTGTTAGAGTTAACCAAACTTAGAAACTAAATACTTTATAATAAAGGGACTCACGCACTCACCACTCTCATTCATCTATGCATGCTCATTCTTGATAGATTCTTATATTTTTTTTTTTCTTACTTTTCTAATTAACTCAAATTTTTTGCAAAAGTATTTACCCCTTTGCACAAGCAACAAGCATCTGCATCAAGCATTCGAAGGCTAAAATCTATTGCCCTTAACAATCGGTGCCAATTTTGGTTTGTTACACGAAGGAAAATGGGGATGAAATATTGTAGTTATTCAAGTATACCTATTCCACTAAATATATATGTCAGTCTCATTTACTATTTGGTGAATCCCATTCCTAAACTAGTAGGACCTATATAAATTTCAATAAAAAGAAGATAAGATGTTAAGAAATGCGTTGTATGTTAATGCTCTTTGTACTTATACATGAAACAAAGAAAGCAGCTAGCTGGAATTTCATGTCATTAATGAATTGATAAGTACTTACAAACTGATCTCCTGTATCGTTAAGGATTCCAACGCCAGCTGAAGCAAAATTGGCACCAACTAAGAGATTCTCTCTCTTTAAGTCCGGGCTCAAGTAAGGCATTGTAGACTCAGCACCAAGTTCCAAACCTATAGATACATCAAATTTTAATGTTGATGATACTAAAATTAATGACCGTATGATAAATAAGTATTTGGACATACAATACATTTTTTTTTTCATATATGGAAACTTAACTGATAAAATCAGGAATGTTGAATCCGTTAGAGAAGCGTCCAGTTGCTCTATGAGTTGGGTAGTCAATTCCATAAGGAGGGGCATTAGCACGAGCAATGGTTTGCAAATAGTTGTTGTTTCCATTGTCAACAAGCGAATCTCCAAACACAAAGAATGCTCTTGGCCTGGCTTCGCTTCTAGGGACAATAAAGCCAAGTAGTGCTAAAACTAAACCTAGAAGTACCATAGGAACAAAACTTGACGAGGGTGCCATTGGAGTGAACCTTTGAAATATTGTCTTGGTTTTGGAAGGGTTTGTTTTAGATATGTGATGAGGAGCTTACTTACCTGGGATACATATACAAGTCTTGAATACGTACCTTTCCCACCAATGTTATAAATAGCATGAATAATTGAATATTGCATGAGCTTAGGGCTTTCCCATTTTGGGTGCTCTTTTATTGAAGGTTTTAAGTTCTAGCTCTAGAAATTGTGGCAACGTTACGAGCTTAATTTCGATGGGTTGGTCCCATTGAGACGCAAGAACAATGAGTTTCCACTTTCTAAATCGATGCATGCATGCATTGACTTTGAGTTAGAACTTAATTTGGGATAAGATGGATATATGGATATGCCTCTCTGTATCGACCAATATAATTATTTGGATATATAAAAAATTAGATATAATAATTGATATTTCTTAATTTAATCGATCAGTACTAGCTTTGTTTGGTGATACCTCATTTCATGAAGGTTTTGAAAAACTTGTCAAACGAGCGTTTATTGCATAGTAATACTAGTAACGAATTAATATTTGAGCTAAGTCTACGGTGCAACGTCATTTTGTTACCCCACTAAATAAATTATCCGTTCCTCCTTCTTTCCCCACTTCTGAGGCTATTAAAATACTACCAACGTTGGAAAAATAATAAACAATTTTAATATCATGTCTCTCTCTCTTTCCCCTCTACTTGGTAAACATAAAAAAAAAAAATATATATATATATATATATATATATATGCTTCGTAAATACAACTTATCCTATATATATATATATATAAGTATTTTTTTGGTAATAAAAAAGTATTTTTTTTTTAAAGATACACTAGTTTAGTAATTTAGAAAGCAAATTGCACTAGATTGGTAAAAAGAAGCCTTTGATAGAATGAGTATACACTTTACCTGACAATTAAAAATTGCTATTACAATATGGAAAATGCTAAATTTACGGTTTAGCTTTGGTAAAAAACACACAAAAGGTTATTTCCTTGAAATATTCTCTCTTCTTTTTACCAAGATTTGTTTTAAAAAAAACTTATATGTTATAGTGGTGAAATACCACCGGAGCTTGGATATTTGCCATCCTTTATGCATCCTAATGAGAATCCATGTTTAATACTCGCTGATCGGAGGAATGCTAATCTCTTTTTCTTTCTTTCTTTCTTACTTGAGAAAGCACTCTTTTTCTCTTTATTGCAAAGTCGTCTTATAGAATGCTAATGGTGAGAACTCGTGGCTTGAAACACCATCTTTCAATAATGTCCAAGCATATATATATATATATATATATATATATATATATATACACACACACACACACACACACGCTAGTAATAGCTAATGTCGAGAGCAATGACTGTAGCTCTCAGGTCTAATAACAATATCCGTTTTGTTGATGATACTTTTGCAAAACCACCACTTGAAGATCTCAATTTCTTGTCTTGGGATCGATGTAATAAGTTGGTTTTATCCTGGATCAATCATTCTTTGAATTCATCAATTGTAAAGTCTGTGTTGTGGATAATTTTCCTCAGAAGTATGGAATAACCAGATGGAATTTGTTAGATTGCTTGCCATGTTGATTCTCTCAAGAAAGTCTTAACAGGGAAAATAACTGTTATCAGATTTTTTAAAGGGTTTATTGAAGACTTTTCATTTGAACTTGCTTTGATGGACTTTCTTCCATGTATCAATAAAAACTTTTCATT
Organism: Glycine tomentella; assembly: GCA_007407185.1. Lineage (NCBI taxonomy): Eukaryota > Viridiplantae > Streptophyta > Magnoliopsida > Fabales > Fabaceae > Glycine > Glycine tomentella. Next base: position 846,782 of record PYAF01000641.1, on the reverse strand, counting down.
TGAACTTGCTTTGATGGACTTTCTTCCATAAATCAATAAAGACTTTTCATTGTTAATTCAACAAGAGAAACAAATGAGCTCACAATTTAAAAACATTTAGATGTTGATAATCGTGCATTAAGAGATGCTGCCAGGTTGTTCATAAACTTGTGGTGGCTACTCCGATTGTTTATGTAAAGATAATAATCCTAAAATTAAATGACAATGCTGTCCTCACTGACAACAATTTGTAAGTATTCCCATCATGAAATTAAACGTTTAAGTCTAAGCACACGCAGCAACGGAGAAATGCTTGCATATAATTTTCTTCAAAGTTGACTCTAAGTCAAGCAAATGAGCAATGCTGTGACAAATGCGTAGCACCGTCAATGGGGGCAAAGCGTTGTGGAATTTAATGTTTATGGCTATTGTAGTCAAGATGGGGTGTGACAATAAAAGAGTGACCAACTAGCAAGTTAGTCACACAACATAAGAAAAGTTCAGTTTCTCATAAGGGTGCTTTGTCCTGAAGACATCATTAGAGGAATTTTGTTTTGTCCAAACTCTAGTCAAGCTCCCAAGTGTGCTTCTTTGGTGGTTAATTGAAGAGGGTTCAAGCTTCCAACAACTCTCTAAACCCAACCAATCCTTGAAGAACAATGAGAGGAATTGAAGAAATTTGAGTGTGATTGTGTGTGTGAGTGTGTCGTTGAGTAGAGAGAAGAAAAGAGAAATGAAAGTTTCACCCAAGCCCAAAAGCTATAAAATGTGACTTCACTCAGTTTTTGTCACTTGTCCTATTAGTAAGTGATTAGGAATAATTTTAGAAGCTAATTAATTTAATCTAAACTTTTGTAATTATTTACATCTAACTAAAGGAGTTATCTCTAAGTAATATTGAAAGGTTTATTTGGTTGGCCACGTACTTAGGGGTACTGAAATTTAAAACAAAAGGATTAACTTAGTTTTTTTGTTTGGTAATTAAATAGCATTTTATAATTTTTTTAATTAATAAAATAATCATTTTGATTCATTCTTCAACTAAAATTTTATCTCACATAATTATTTTATAATTTTTCTAGCTGATTTTGTGTCTCTCCTTTATATATATATATATATATATATATATATATAGGTATATAAGGTTTTATATTTGACACTCATCAACTAATTTTTTCTCACTAGATTATTTCATTTTGGAATAACGTTGTAATCCGTATAAAGATATTTAGTAATAATTTTTTAACAGAAAGTTAACGAAATTTTAAAGAAAAACTAAAAAAAGGAAAACAAGTATCATACACTCTAATTTGCTATGAGAGGGAAGTAAACAAAATATAACATAAAAGGGGATCACACTGTACTAATGACATCTTTTATTTGTGTAAGAAAATGTCATTTTTATGAGAGAAGAGTGCATATAATTAAAAATATTTTTTAATTATTATTTAACCTAATTTAAAATAAAATATTCCATCTGATCATATTTATAAGATGTAATTATCTAATTTATCAAGATTAAAGAAAATAATTAATTTAGATGAATATTATTTTTTCCAATATTAACACTATCATTAATTCTCCTTTTTCTTTCTCTATTTTGCATTACAACTTCTCATTTAATTA
>PYAF01000641.1:833960-845077 GCA_007407185.1 Glycine tomentella | reverse complement strand
TATATATATAAATTAATATTTTCTATATTATATCAATTACTATATTTATTAAATGTAATTTTTTTATAATATTATCAAATATGCATTTATTAAATTTAAATATAATATAGTTATTAAATTTAATAAACTTAAATACTAACTTTCTTTATCGCTGCACGAACACACTCGAACAAGCAAATAAAATAAGTTAATGACAAATTTAATAGTAAAATTAATTTGTTGCAATTTTTTATATTCAAGAATTAAATTTGTATTTTTTATTATTATTTATATAAAAAAATTGATAGAATTTATATACTTTTTTTAAAAAATAGTTAAAAGGTATATGCAAAATATTGTGCATTTCAATCCAGAAGAGTGAAAGAATAGTGTAAGATCTTAGTGTGTTGAAATGCGAATGAACAATCTACATTAAGGAGAGAACATGTGTTTAGCTTTTAGCATTTACAAAAAAATTGGAACAACAACCACCATCAATAACGGTGAATGAAATAAGTCTTTTATCTAATAAATTGGGATAGTGTGTGAATAAAAGAGAGAAAAAAAAAGTAGTATTTCAAATCGTGTTGATAATGAACACAATTTGTATCAGGCATATTTAAATAATAATCAATTTTAAAACATATAGATGTTGACAATCGTGTTTAAGAGATGCAGTCTTGTTCATAAACTTGAGGTGGTTCCTCCGGACTCCGGTTACTCTTCCATTAAATATGATCCCAAAATGACAATGCTGTCCTCACATAATTTATCAGAGACAACAATTTCTAAACATTCTTATCATGGAACGTGTTACTCTAAGCACTCGCAGCAACGGAGAAATTGTTGCATTCAATTCTTCAAAGTTGACTCTAACTCTAAGCCAAGCAATACTGACAAAAGCGTATCACAGCGTTGTGGAATTCTATGATCATGCCTGCTGTAGTCAAAGCTGGGATGTGAGAATAAAAGAGTGATCAAGTAGCATGTTAGTCACACAAGAAAAAGTTCAGTTTCTCATAAATCTTAAAAAAAAAAAAGCTTTTTAGCTCTCTGATAAAACTACCCATTAACTAGTTAGCTCATAGCTGATTAGATATTTTCTTCTGCAGAAAAGAATGCAGCTTTTTGTTTCCAATTTCTATGGAACCACACCACCTTTCTTGTTATTTACGGGGTTGTTATTATGGGGATTGTATTGGAGTTAGGAGCCACCCCTGCTCCTGCTCCATCGGAAGCAAATGCTATAATCAATAGTGGATGGTGGAATCAATCACACAGTCAGATCCACATGATACCTGTTCGTGGGATTGTATAGATTGCAACAACTCTGGAAGCATAACTGGAATTACAATCACAAATACAGAAGGGATTCAATTTGTAACATTAAACGTCTCTACTTTCAATAATTTAGAATGGCTGGAGGTCTCCAAACTCTGTCATCTCGATTTATCCTACAATTCTATTTATGGAGAGATACCACTTTCACTGGGAATTGGTAATGTCCCCAAACTCACTCATCTCAATTTGTCCCACAATTATTTTTATGGTGAAATACATCATTCACTGGGAATCGGTAATCTCCCCGAACCTACTCACCTTCATTTGTCCGACAATTTTTTTTTATCATGAAACACCTCTTTCACTGGGAATTGGTAATCTCCCCAAACTCACTCATCTCGATTTTTCCGACAATTCTTTTTAGTTTTACTTTTTTTTGGTTCCTTTTCCTTTTTACCTATGTTCTCTGGTTCATGATTTGATGCAGATCGTGCTTAATCAATACATATAACAGGCAGATGGACTAGTTATTTTGATACCGAGTTTATATAAATTGTAAATATTATTATTTTTCAACTATTTTCCTTTTGATCTTTGAATCTGTTCTTGTTAATGTTATAAATGCAGAGCTTGCATATACTATGGTTGTGAGTGAAAAGTGTGATGTGTATAACTTTGGAGTGGTGGCACTTGAAACTTTGATGGGATCGCATCCTAAGGAATTACAGTCTTCACTTCAATCAGCTTCTACTGATAATGGCATCACCTTATGTGAAATATTGGACCAACGCCTCCCACAGCCAACAATGTCAGTTTTACTGGACATAGTTCGTGTTACCATAGTGGCATTTGCGTGCTTAAATCCCAATCCTAGCTCTCGCCCAACAATGAAATGCGTCTCTCAATGTTTTCTTAGCCAGCTCAAACCATTAACATTCCTTTGCGTGAAATTTCACTGCAGCAGCTCATGAGTCAAGAACTCAAGCATTATTTAAATTTGTGAACTCTTGAAAGAAAGTGAAACTTCTAGCTGAAATTAGACCTGCCATCAACCAATAAAAGCTCTCAAGAGTTTCAGTATTTTCCCCTATGTGAGTTTTAGTCATGTTACTTTTTAGTAAAAAAGTTTCAAAATTTGATTCATGTATTTTGTTACAATTCCTTTGCAGTTGTTAAAAAATACAATATGAAAAATCGTGTTACCATCCTAGAGTAAGCAAAATGGTGGTAGGTGGAATTTTTTTCATTTATTTTCTTATGGTTGGAATAATAGAATTAAAGTGAAACGCACAATTTAAAATGTTTAGAAACTTTCTGCAGAACGTTTTTAAACTAATATACTCAAAGCACCCCGCAACAAAATACAGATCAAGATGATGACATGTTTGGTATGGATTATAATACTTGTTTAATTTGTAATTCAATGAAAATCAGGAATAGTGAGAATGGGAAGATTTGACAGAGAGGAAAGAAATAGTCCATGTTTCTATAATGATGTAATTAACCTGAACACTGTTATGTCAACGCATTGTCATTAACTATCATTTCCTCATGCCTGCTCCTTATTTTCTTTTCATTTTTCTTTAAAAAAAAAACTCCTTATTTCCTTATTTCACTTGTACTTCAAGTACACGTCTACTAGCTAGTTCGAAATAAGTGATTAAAACTCTGGTATTTTTTGATTTATAAGTGAAGGTAATGTCATCAGTGAGGTGGGAATGGTTTAATTAAGGATGGATTTAGACAGGCTTCACTTTATTTTTATTTGACTTGAAATTTAAACAAAACCATTTATTAGGACTTGTATCTAATCTGATTAAAGCAAGAGACTGAATAATATATGATATCGGATCGGATAAATTTTATATATATGGACAGACGTGTTGTCAAGTTTGGGTGTGGAAGATGCAGATTCATGTCTTCGCATATCTGTGTGCAACCTGATAACTGATACTTTTCGTTAGTTTGTTATTTTTTCAGATATAGACATTCAACTTAGTAACTGGTACAGAAGTGAGTGATAGAGGCAGAGGCAAAGGCAATTGTGGGAGGTCATCTACTTCTAGAGGAAGAAATTACCTCGTTTAAGGAAAAACACTGAAGTGTGTATACTTACGTAACGTCATAGATCACAAGGTTGAGACTTGTTATGAAAAGCATGGTACAGTTTATACTATCCTACACACTGAAAAATCAAGTGCTTGGATTTTAGGCATGGGAGCAACTGATCATGTTTGTCATTCCCTATCTTATTTTTAATATTATAAAAGAATCAAAATACACAGGTTACCAGATGGTTCTAAAGTCTCAACTCACACTGTAGTAACTATCAACTATGTTTTTCTCAGAACACCTTTACCTTAACTAATGTGCTGTGCATAACGGCATTTATATTCAATTTAATTTCTCTCTCAAAGATGATTGAGTCTCTAATTTGCCAACTAACCTTTATTGATGATGTTTTCATATACAGAACAAGGCCACATTGAAGTTGATTTGTACAACTATAAGAACAATATAAGAACATAGAGTGCTATAATTACTCTAATCTTTAATGAGAAAAGGGAACATTTAATTTGCTCATCACATGATAAAATGTGGAATTAATTCATATGAAAAGAAATACTAGTAATATTTTATTTTATAATTAAATCAGCAACTTATAAATCTTACTAAATAAATTGTGGATTCAAAAATTTATTTTACAGACTTACATATTAAATTTAATAATAAAATGAGGTTAAAAGTGAGTTAAAGAATAATAACTTTAGTATTTTCTCATGAATGTTTGACAATCGTGTGTAAAGTAATTTTACGCAGGTCTGTTTGGATTACGATTACAAAGCTTCAAAATTTCCGTATGCACATTCCAAGGCACTAAACAGAGAAAGAACTCTAGTGTTGTATTGAAAAAAAATGCAAGTTACGGGTGAATCTTGCAGTCAATCACCCTTTTTGTCTCAAGAAAACTTTGCATGTCTCTGTTATCTTTCGGGAAACGACCTATGCTCCATAGAAACTGTCAACGTACCTAAGATTGTCTCTCTCTATCTGCAGGTCTTGTACTCCATAGTTACTTCCTACACCTAATCCAAAATATAAAATTACATTATGAATTAGTTTTCCTGTCTAAACTTTTAGATTCTTAAAAGACTAATCCAAAATAAAATATTACATTCTCAATTAAGTATTCTGGAAGTTAAAAAAAACGCAGGTAGCAATTATGGAGAAACAGGAAGTTAAAGACATTTAGAACTATTTGCGTGCAACACATCAGTCATTGTATGGATAATGGGTTTGTGCATGACTTTTTTTTTTGTCTGGCAAGAGACATTTAGAACTAACGTTAAAGACAATATTAAAATAAGTTTAGCATGGATTTCAATGCACACTTTACTATTATTTGGAGAATTAACTCTCAATTTCATCTCTCAACTCAACTTTTAATTTGTCTTTTAAATTGTCCTAAAATAGGAAAAATTAATATAAGTAATTTCTAAAGTATTAAAAATCATATTAAGTAATATTTTAAATATGGAAAACTTTTCAAAATTAGTACGTGATTGAACATTTAGTAAAATATATTAGTTTAAAAATTAAATGGATAGAAATTCAAGAATTTATATATATAATTTTATTACTTTAGGTATTTATACGAGAGAGTAATTCTTGGAGGACCAAATGGTTTATTTGTTATTTTGTTTACATCTTGAAGTTTTAATTCATAGAAGAATTGCTAGGAAAATTATATGGGTTTAGCAGCCCGAGTAACATGCGCTCAACCATTAAGAATGTTTATATTTATAACCATTAAGAATGTTAAGATAATTGATTGTGGTATATAGTGAATAAATTTCTAACTCTACAATGAATCATAACGGCTATATATGATTGTTTCTTCAAGGCGTAATTCTACCATGCACCAGGTATGATGCTCTTTCAAAATACCTGAAATTGAATATGGAATGATAAGAACGTGTGAATGAGAATAATAGATCTAATTGACCCCTTAAAGAAAAACACAATAATATTGCTGAATAGATGTTTCAACCACAAATTGAACTACAGGAGATGATTGCTATCGATTCAGCTGAAAAGATACATGCAGTGGACAAAATAATAATGCAGCAGAATAGATGTCTTAACCAGAAAGTGTAACAATCTCAATCAAGAGTATTTCCATTTCCCACTCAAAGCATGAATCCATTTTCCTTCACATCTTCCACACTGTGCCCATTATTTCTGTTCTCCTGCTGAGTAGGTTCCTCCTTGTCCTTTTCTTCATTCAACCCTGCTTCTTCCTCTTCTTCTTCTGCCACCTTTTTCTCTAGAGATTGAATCAAATTCAGCAAGCAAGCCTCTACATCTTCATTAACACACTTTGGCATGAGATTCTCAGCAACATCAGCAGGGGTCACATTGGTCACTTCCAACAAATTGGCAATTCTAGCGAACAAATTGTGCGAATCAACATCCAAGTAGTTCTTGGCAAGCACCTTGAATGCCTCAAAGCGGCAATAGGACAATTCAATGTGTTTGTCCATCCTACCTGTCCTAATAAGAGCAGGATCAAGCTTGTCCACAAAGTTTGTTGTGAAAATAATAATCCTCTCTCCCCCACATGCTGACCAAATGCCATCAATGAAATTCAACAACCCTGATAGAGTTACCTTGCTATTCTTGTTACCCTCCTCTTCATCTTTCTTACTTGGATCTTTTGGTTCCTCTTCCGCACCCCTTTCCCTCCTCATGTTCCTCTGGCCGGTAAGATCTAGCGAGCAATCAATGTCTTCCACAACTATAATAGCCTTACTAGAAGTCTCAATCAACAACTTCCTCAACTCAGTGTTGTCCTTCACTGCAGTCAGCTCAAGATCATAGACATCGTAGTTCATGAAATTAGCCATTGCAGCTATCATAGTAGACTTACCGGTCCCGGGAGGACCGAAGAGCAAGTAGCCGCGCTTCCAAGCCTTTCCAATCTTGGCATAGTAATCCTTCCCATTCCTGAACTTGACAAGGTCATTGATGATCTCTTTCTTCTTCCTATCCTCCATTGCAAGAGTCTCGAACGTCGCAGGGTGCTCGAACACTATGTGGCTCCACTTTGATTGTTTGTAGCCATACCAACCACTGCTTGGATTGTTGGTGTACAACTTCCTCTGCCTGTTTCTCAAGCCAATTTCTTTCCCCTCTTCCAACACATGTTTGATGTAAGAAACGGTGATGAGATCCCTATGCTTTTTGTGGAAAGTGAGCTTGAAATATCTCTTTCCATCAGGGGGAGAATAGTAAGAGAAGGAATATGCATGAGGGTTTGAGGCAGTTTTGCTAGCTGCCCACCAGAGCTTCACACCTTGGAACTCATCGGTGACCTCTTCGTCGTCGTCCATGCTAAGCACCAAAGGGTTCTGGCTATCTTTCACCACTTCAGCTTTGAGTCTTTTGGCTAGTTGCGAAGAATTCTCACTGAGATAGGTTTGGATGGCAGTGTAAGCTTCGCTACGCTTGAGTCTCTCTCCTGAGAACTCAGGGAAGGTGATTTGGACATAAGGGTACAAGAGGTTCACCACTTTCTGAGTGTGGATTTGAAGAGTGTCGCGAAGCGCGGCAGGGAAAAAACGCTCAACCATGGCATACACAAACATGATTGTGGCCATCAATGAACCCATTTGTGTCCATAGTTCCCCCATCCCACACAAACACTACTGACACCAGTGTTGTGTGTGTGTGGTGTTGTGTTGGTGTGTTATTTTACTTGGCTAGGGATGCATAATATATAGAGAAAAATAAGGTTATACAATATAAAATTATTTTACATCATTAATCAATAATAATTCACTATATATGTTAAATTTATTGATTTCTACAATTACTATCTTAAAAATTAATAATTTTTTATTGATTCATCGTGTTAAACTGTTTTTAAGTGTATTATCAAAACATGACCATTAAACTCTAATATATAAGGAGCAGAGAAATGGGTGTTTGCTTTTTGGGGCGGTGTCCCTCGAAGGTGTAATGTCACATACATGAGAATCTGAGTTGAAGTGGAAGAGGTCGCTGCCAGTGCTAGTGAAGATTTTTGCTAAACGAATCCATTTGACAATGAGTGATGTTTGCCAAGTCCAAACCACTTTTTCTCTGCTGGATTGGAAGAATTGGCCCCCCAATGTTTGTCATGTACGATGGAAGCTTGAGCATGTTTGGATGAGGATGGAAACACAAGAATAATGGATCACTACTCCTCCAAGTAATAAAGCTAACCCGACATTCGCAACTTGCCATGCACTCATCATCTAGTTCTAGCTAGTTACTTAACCCAACCATACATTTTGTGATCATGATATCAATCAAAATCGATCCATTAAATCCACACCTTTCTTTTTCTTTTTCTTCCAACTTCTTTTCTTCTGTCGTTTATATATACAAGTCTTGAGAAATTAAGTTGAAGTTAAATCATTTTTTTCCTTCCAAAAATGCATACTCTCTCTCTTTATGCTACTTGTTAATAAACATTTGTTTTATTTAGCAATTATTCACTTTTAATATGTTGCTTTAATTGTTGACGTATTAAGCCAATTAAGTTTTTTTATTTTTAAAATTAAGTAAAACTATTTCCATTGTCAATTGTTTTAAAAAAATCTCTTATTAGTATTTATTGCCTATTAAAAAACGTTTATTTTAGCTATATATCAAATATATATTCAAGTAGTGCTTGTTATTTAATTACCAGTATTGCCACCTTCTTTTTCCAATGTTTCGCACAATTTAAATGTTTTGGATAGCAAAAAGTTGTGGAGATGAAGAAAGGGATGCTTCGAGTATTATTTATGATCAAGTGGTGAACTTCAAAAAATTAAATAAACAAACCCAATAAGACAGGTAATGTTTATGAAACTATAAGGGTGAAAATAAATTAAAATGTTACAATAGTAAATAGCTAGAATATGACGTGTTTAGGATAGGATTGATCACTTTAACCAAATTCTGGTTGATATTGACTGAAGTAAGTTTTCTCGTTGCTGTTCAACATAGCTTGACAATGTTAGAACTCTCAGGCAAGGGTTAAGATGTCGCAAAGAACAAATGGGTACTTTTAAAATGAAATCCAATGCTCAAGTCCGTAATTACTTGACTAGAATAACAGTATATAATAAATACTTAATATAATATTGTTTTATTTAAAGTAACTTAAGATGAATTAAATTGCTCGCTAAGAGACTCGACCTCTTAATTAGACTTGGTTTCGTTGTGTGGAATGAGAAAAATAAATAAAAATTTAAATTTTTAAATTTTGTTAAAATATGAAAATTACACTGATTTTTTTTAATATTTTTCTTCAATTCCCTTCTAATTCCCTGCATCAAATCAGGAGTTAGCCATCGATTAGACTAGTTTGTTTTTATATAATAATATGGTAGTTTTAAATTTATTTTTATTGTGACTATAGTATTGATAAAGAGTAATTTTACTGAAAGTGGTTATTAATTTTTGTTGAAAATTATGAATGTATATAAAGTGAGTATTTTTCTTTAAATATATAATTTATTCTATATCCAAAAATTAACTAGGATTCGAACTGATTCAATGTACCACTTGATAATTTTGAATTTTGATATAGCTTTACTATTTAAATGCAAAAGAAATATTAATATTTTTATGTGAGTAATATTTATCAAATATCCTATTAAATTTTAAACTATTTATTTAATCATTTAAATATTAATATACTATTATTAATTATACAAACAAATAAATTAATATCACCATCATTGATTGTTAAAGTAAAACGTAATGTTAAATGAATATAGAAAAATATTAAACGAAAAAACATAACAAATATAACAAGTAATATAGAGAAATAAAAAAATACGTTAGTTATTTAAATTATAAAAATATAATATTGATATTTTTTTTGGTAGGATTAGTGTTGATGGTTTAAGAAACCTAAAATATAATTAGAAACAAAATCTATTCCACAAAAGAATTTAATGTCCTGTTTAAATGAGAATAAAAAAATTGAAAAACGATACAATTAAAAATATTTTTTATTTGATTGAAAAGAAAAATGAATTAAAATTATGTATTTTCTAATTTTAATTTAAAAAATTCCTTCTTTCTTCTTACTCTCAATCAAAGAGTCAAGTATATAATATGAATTTAAAATAATCATATTCATAAATTTATTTTGTTCATCTCTTTTTTCCTATTTTTATTTTATCTCTTTTTTATCATATTTGTCATTTTTTTATATAGAATTATTCTCAAAATCGAATCAGATCAATCAGCTACACTGAAAAATCAATGAACTGATACAGTGTCCTATCCAAATAAACTACAAAATTGACTTTGAGAAAAACAAGATAAAAATCATTAAATCGTTAATGGTGAACCCTATTTTATAAACATTAGAGTAAATTATAATCGTATTCTGGATGTTTTATCTAAATTGCACCCGATATTTCTCATTTTTTGCACCCTTCAAAAAAACTCTTAATTGCTTAGCTCACATAAACTCTCTCCCTCTTAAACATCGTTTAATAATTTAACAAAAATTAGACATATGTTGGTCACATGATTTTTAATGAAAATACTTTTATCTTCTTCCTCAAAATCACATCTTGGGTTTTATAAACTCTTTTCTTCTTCAACAACTCATCTTCACTTACCACCACCACCGCCTTCTCCTCATCCTTCCTCTCTCACGGTAGAATCATCTTTCTTCCTCGCCCACCAACACAGCGTCCGGACGCACCCACTCCCACCAGAACAACCACCACTCTGGTCACCGTCTCCACCGTAGCCATCGTCATATTCATCTCTATCACCTCCTCGTCCCATGCTATAACTTCGACTATCATTATAGTTGTGTCTAATTTCCTGAATACTGATATCGTTGGATAAAAGTAATGTATAAAAAGAAAGAAAATTGAGTGCAATTGGAGAAAAAACACAGGAGTGCGAGTTTAAATTATTATAACGAACAATTTCTTTTATTTACATGTTTCAATTGACGTTAATTAATAATATTAATAGAAGAAAATAAAAATAATATATAAAAAATAAGAGATATTGTGTACAATTTCAAAAAATACAAAGTGCGATTTAATCTAAACATTATTATATAGTAATGCAACCCATAATATAAGAGTAAGACTACCTTCGAAATGCCGCACCGTACCGCACCGTTCCAGAACACATGCGGTCAAATTAATCAGAACCCTTTTGAAAAGACGTAGTAGAAGCAAATGCAAGGCATATTATTCACTTTTGCAATTAATTTACTAACTTAGCAACAAAATAAATGTGGTTGTCTTCGTTTACTATGTTCAAATCACATTGTCGGCAACGTATCACACGGGTAAACTATTAGCATGTTAGCATTTTATTTTGACAACCCATTCAGGTAACAGTAGACTGTCATAAAAAGGCTTCCGGATTTGTGTGTATTGCTTGGTTACCTTTAGATAAAGCAATTTTACTTTCTACAACTTGATATAGAATAGTTTGATTAGACATATCACTAACAAATGTTATTTGTTAACGGATAAACTTTACAATGTTTATATAAATAAAAAAAATTAAGTTTTATCCAATCACAATTACAAATCAACATTTAAATTATTTTAAAATACTTATTTTAAAAAACAATAAATTTATCATATATAATTAAATATAATTAGCTACGATGGGATGATTGTGAAATTTTATTATACTTTCAGTATATAATCTTTTTTTTCATAAATAAATATAACATTTTTTATAAATTAAATATCTTAATTTTTAATAAAAATAATTTATCAACATAAATACTACTATATACTTATATTGATACTTGCATAATGTATTATTTT
>PYAF01000641.1:815094-833860 GCA_007407185.1 Glycine tomentella | reverse complement strand
AATTGTTCATACTAACAATTTAATTTAGTTAAATAAAATCTTTAGTAACAAAAAACTCTAATGTCTCCATCCATTATTACCTTTTAAGTGAATATATTTCATATAAATATGTATCAAAAACTTTAGACAAAGTTAAATTAAGCTTAACCCAAAAAATGTATAGTTGACTAAGTCTTCGAATATATATAAAAAAGAATATAAGGAGCAATCAAATGTAATTAAAGAATTTTCTGACTAGCCCCTAGGGAACTATTTAAAATACAGAATATGATCATCTAATTTTTTAACTTCCAAACAGTATCAATTAGATCATCACTACAAGCAAATACCAACATAGGTATGTCTCTAGAGCATGTATATGGTTAGAGCTCTTATTTCTATCTCAAAATAATTTAAGCAAAAAACTAACCCAAACCTCCAAAACTTTGGAGACACAGATGAATCAGCTTGCATCCTTTATGAGTAGGTTAGAATAGCAAGGGAACACCCTATCTTAACCAGTTGTGAACCTAAGGTAGAATGTTAATGTCATCACCTGAGAAATGAAAGGCGCGCCTAAAGGATTTGGAAGAATGTGATGAAACATAATATGAAATGAGTTAAGTTATTTGTGAATTATTCGAGTTTCACTCATTAAATATTCAATTAAATTTGTTTGTTTGATTAAATAAACAAATTTAAATTTGACATTAGACTTGATTGTTTAAATGAAATTCGACATTAATAACTCATAAATAATTCACATTGTGAAACCTTAAAAAGTCACATTTTTTTATACAATAATAGCATTTAGGCTTGAATTTAGGACATGATGCATATTATCTTAAACCTTCATTATTAGGGTGATCCTAGTGGTTTTATTTTAAAAAGTCACCTTTTGTGGCTTTGTAACTCAAAAGAAATTCAATGCATTTAATCGAGAGGTAAGTTTTTCTTTACTTGTTTAAGTGAGGGTTAGAAGCGTTGGGAGTTTTACTCGACTACAAATAGGAGCTCTCTTTCATAACCTTGGGTGTCCCATCTAAGAGAAAAAAACTAAGAGAGTTCATTGAGTATTTCTCCTATTATACAGAATAAAATGTATTATAAGAAAGTATAATTGTTCTCTCTTTATATTTAGAGAAATATTGGAATTTTTTCTCTTAATGAAAATATTTCTCTAATTTTATATGTGATTTTTCTCTTATCATTTGAGAATTTTTTCACACTAAAATATTGTGTCAATTCCTACATTTTAAAGTATAATTGTAGTTATGAGATCTTATTTTGATACTCGGTTAGACTATTATCCAACAATAGATATGTAATTATCTATTAGTTCTAATAATGATAGGTAAATAACGACTTTTTTATGCACAGATACTAGTATAAACCTAACTTAAATAAATCGAGTTCGTGTGCTTATCGACTAAAATTAGGTCCCCCCTTTATTGGTAATTAGCTAATCCTAAGTATTTGTCTGAGAGTGTTTATGAAGAAGGGAATTAGAGTCATTGATCTTGTATTGATTATAATAAATGTAAGTACGGATTGATTATTATCAAACACATTTATGAAAGTAATGCAATTGATTTGCACATTTGGATGGGCAAAGATATTGTTGCACTTGAGGAATAAACCAATTACAATATCGAAACATGGGAAGGTTACAAGAGAAAATGACTTTGCAAATTAAGCTTTTCTGCAAATATTTATAGATTGCGATGAAAGTAACAGCGTACCGGTTTCTATTCGGATTAGATGTGGGCACAAATATTAAAGAAATTGGCGCAATTCTTCAAGAGTAGGTAAATGGTGGTCCAGTGATCAATTTTGCATTTTTTAAACCATATATAGTGTAGTTACAATCCAATGTTACATAAATCAAGTGTTTTTCTGTATAAAAAAAACAGTGATTTTTCAGAGTTATAGATAAATCAAGTTAACAAAACAATAAATGAATTTCTTGTATCAATCAATATAATTGTGAGATTCATCAATTATGAACTGTGAATTTTAAGATTGGTCAATGGCAACGGGGGCTACCAACAAAATTACAATGAAATAAAACTCGGGGATGAATCACCCATAGTGTCAGCTATTAGCAGTTGATGTAGTTTAGCAAGCGGTTGCTCAGAGAATTACAAATTAATAAGCTTCCATTTGACACGCCATGTTTGCTGATTCACATGCACATCTATCTGTTTCTCTATTTAAGTATAGTACAAATCTAGATGTTTAATTAAGAAAGTTTAACTTAATTTATTAATGTGCACAAGTTATTTTAAATTTAATTTGATTCTTATATATAGATAAAAAAATATCTAAATGTTCCAGTCATCTATTCACGAATGCCATTATCTGTTTTCTGACATAGATTGTCTAATATCAATTTTTTTTAAAAGTTTGACAACTCCAAATTTAAATTGCCTCTAATAGTCATATCCTACCTTTCCATCAAACATATCCATCAGTTATAACCAACTATAAAAATATTTCTTTTAGAGAAATTGTATTTGTACAATAAAACATACAACTAAAGAGAAAAAAAATTAAAGATGAATTTGAATTTAAAATATAATAAATGATAAGATGAAACATAAAGATAAATAAAAAAATATAATATTATATAAATTGTTATACATATCTCACTTATCTTGTATATAAGTACAATTTCTCAAAATGTTTCGAATTGAAAGCGCATCTTAGTAAATTGTACATTTTATCATTTATCAGTTTGCTACTTTAAAAAGCTGAAGAAGATAATATTTTAATTTATAAAAAAAAAAACATTTTATTCGTACAATAATATTTATAATATTTTTTCTAACATTACTTTTCTTTATTTCTTATCATCATATTTTATACTTCTCTTTTCTTAATTCCTGACTCTTTCCTGATTGTAATATTATAGATTATAAGAACTTATTAATTATATTAAAATAATTTCTTTATTGTTTTACGAAGATACCAAACATAGCTATAATACAGTAAACAAGTTGCATATGCTTCAATAGTATAATATACAAACCATATATGCACATTGAAATCCAGATACAATACAATATTCCACAAACCATAAACATTAAACTCCTAATATATATGCTAGCACAAAGATAGCTTATACATTTATATATACCATCAATACAAACTAAAATGGAATTCTAATTAATATGCAAACCTTGCACGTCGACTGAATACATAATATATATACAAATCATAAATTCACACTTAAAATCATATGTTCCTAATAGGATATACAGGGCAGCAGAAGCATATTGCATGCATTGATGCATATTAATTTCAATCTTTATTTTTTTTAATCCTTTTCCAAATCAATGGACGAAACCATTCTCCTTCACCTCTTTCCCAGCTTTTTCATCACTCTTTTTTGCTTCTTCCTGTGCAAACTGTTCCTTCTCTTCCTTCAGCCTAGCTTCTTCTTCATCATCACGCTTCTTTTGTGCTTCTTCCTGATCCTTCTTCTTGGCCTTCTCAAGAGATTCAATCAACTTCTTCAAGCATGTCTCCACATCATCACTCTTCGACTTAGGCATCATATTCTCAGTAACATCAGCAGGTGTCATATTGGTCTCTTCCAACAACCCCTCAACAGCATGAAACAAACCATGATGATCAACATCCAAATAAATCTTTGCCAAAACCTTAAAAGCCTCAAAGCAACAATAAGACATTTCGATTTTCTTGTCCATCCTTCCACTCCTAATAAGAGCAGGATCAAGCTTGTCCACAAAGTTTGTCGTGAAAATAATGATCCTCTCTCCAGCACAACCCGACCAAATCCCATCAATGCAATTCAACAAACCCGACAAAGTCACCTTACTCTCCTTATTATTCTCTTCTTCTTCGGTCCTTTTAATAGGATCTTTGGCATCCTCACCCTTTTCTTTCTCCTTTTTCACCACCCTCTTCCCAGTAAGATTAAGAGAACAATCAATATCTTCAATCACAATAATAGACTTACTTGTTGTCTCAATCAACAAAGTTCTCAACTGCGTGTTATCCTTCACAGCCGTCAACTCAAGATCATACACATCATAGTACATGAAATTAGCCATAGCAGCTATCATCGAAGATTTCCCGGTCCCCGGAGGACCGTATAGTAAATAACCACGCTTCCATGCTTTTCCAATCTTGTCATAATACTCTTTCCCATTCTTGAAGGTGACAAGATCATCTATAATCTGTTGTTTCATTTTTTTTTCCATGGCTAGGGTTTCGAACCTCGCAGGGTGCTCGAACACGACGTGGCTCCACTTGGATTTGTTGTAACCGCCCCAGCCGGTGTGACAGGAGTTTGTGTAGAGCTTCAGCTGGCGGTTTTTAAATTTGATGGACTTTCCCTGTTCCAAGACATGTGTGATGTAAGAGTTGGCGACGAGGTCTCTATGGCGCTTATGAAATGTAAGCGTGTAGAACCTCTTCTCGTCCGAGCTAGGGTAAAACGAGATCGACTGTGATTTGGTGATGCTTTTGTTTGAAACCCACCAGACCTTGGCGCCTTGGAAAGTTTCTGTTATCTCTTCGTTGTCGTCCATGGAGAGAAGTAACTGCTTGTGGCTGTCGTTGGCGGGTTCGGCTTTGAGCTTTCTGGCTCGCTGGGAAGAGTTTTCGATGAGGTAGGTTTGAATGGCGGTGAAAAGCTCACTGCGTTTGAGACGTTCGCCTGAGAATTCAGGGAACGTGATGTGAATATATGGAGATAGAAAGCCTATTAGTTTGTGGACATATATTAGGACATAGGAACGGATGTGGGTTGGGATGAACTTGTCAAAGACGGTGTAGGCTATCATAATGGTTGCGGTGAATGTGCCTAATATAGACCATTCTGGCCCCATATTCTTCTATAATCGATTACTTTGCTTTCTTTGATTGATTTTTCCCAGCGATAATGGTTAGGACAAGTTTTCATCAATGGAGTTCTAACACTGTTGGGGGGAGGTATTTATAGGGAGGAAAAGTGCACATGCATGTATTTATTGAGCATACTAAGTAAGTAGGTTTTTCGAGTCGAAATGTAAATTTATGATCGAGTCACACCAGAATAATAAAGATTTGAAAATTATTTAAAAATTACAAAGATAATTTAAAAGAATTAATTGATATTATTTATATCAATAAAATATATTTATTTTTTAATAATCTATTACTTAAAAATTTATGAAATAAATAATCTTCTGGAATAGTTTTAATAAAATCGTGAGTGAGAATAAAATATGTTAAAAAATTTCATGTTAATTTCAAGAAAATCATCAAAGTAAATTATGAAGCATGATGAAATGAAAGATTTTTACCAATAAAAGTATTAAATAAATATCAACACATGAAAAAATATGTTGTAGTGTGAGAACTATCAATAATTCAACAATAAAAAATGTAATTTATAGGAACACCTCATTTTCATATGAAATTCTTAGTATGTTTGGTATTGTGCCTTTAACTTTTTAGCATTTTGCAGTAGTGACTACTTGTTAGTGACAGCCGGCCATTTTTGACCATTCAAATGTTTATTGGACTTCAGATTTTATTTAATTTGCCCTACTTTACGCTGTCTTACCTGCTTTTAAATTAAATATCAGAAATGTCTGTTGCTATTTATTATAGTTTTTAAAACACTTTATGACAAGATTAATCATTTTCAGACATGCCAGTTTTTTAAACATCCATTAAATATTTATTTCTATCTCTCTTCATATTATATATCTTATTATTTATAATATATTTATATTTTTTATTTTGAATAGTATTTAATGTTTTTAAAAAAATATTTTTGTTACACCTTTTTTTTATTCAGCAAAAAGAAAGGGGAGAAAGTGTGTGATATAAGACTCATATATAGAAAAACTAATAGAGACTAGAGAGAAATAAGGGGAACTTCGTTTTGTAACTGAATTTAAAATATCATAAATCAAAATAACTTAATTGGTTAACAAATTTATCCAAAGAATATTAAAAATTAATAATGGAAATTTTGTTGGGATTTTATTCAAGCAAAATGGAGGGATTTTAAATAATATCTAAGATGAAGGAACTTCAAATAATATAGGAAATGAGGTTTGCATACAATATAATGGTCAATAAATTATATAATTCATCTATGTATTTAACTATCAAACGCATGAATCAACTGATACAAAATTATTCTAATTTAATTAGTTTTCTGAAATTTATATTGTGATATCCTCAAATTTTAAAAAAAAAATCTAAGTATATTAATTAGTAAAGTAAATAGTTATTAAAAAGTATTAATATTATATTTTCATCAAATTTGAAGTAAAATTTTAAATTTACATCAATAAATATAGTTTATCCTTGATATTAAGAACATGAAATAAATATTTTATTATTAAAAACCTTTATATTTATTCTTATGTATAAAATAATATAAATTATTCAAACTCAATTAGAAAAGAAAACTGCTTTACGCTGAATTTTCGGTGAAGATATTAAACCTCTGCAATTTATTTATTTAATTTAATTTAATTATTTACTATTATTATCATTTAATATACGTTTTATAAATATAAAAAAAAAATGTGTATACAAGAGAGAGACGTATCATACTTCTTTCAAAATTGTCTTTTATGATAAGTCATTCATTTTGCATCACATGCACATTATACAATAGATATTAAAATGAAATTAATTTTTGACTTGCCGATTCAACTTTCAATATAAAATAAGTTCATGACTCATGAGAATTAGGTAAAGGTGTCAAACTTGGAGAACAAGCAAGGAGATAGAAAACTGGTGACAAATATATTTCAGTTTAAGAAAGTTAATAGTGACAGCAAAATAAGGAAGAAAGAGTGAAAGAGCATAAGTACTGGGCACTGGCCGGAAATTGATTAAATTAAAAAATAGATATATTTTTTACAATTTTAATTTTAATTATATCTAGTATAGTTATTCTTATTCGTTAACAATAACAATAAAATATTTGTTAAACAGTTTTTTAAGTTTTTTCTTACTCACTTTATTACTCTTTCTACTTTATATTTTCTTAAAAAATGCACAGTTTTAATTAAAGTATATATATATATATATAATGTCATAATTAAATATTGCGTATTTGCTTACGCATTGCTTACTTATGTACGTGAACCTTCTCCAGAAAGTAATTAGTTGGCTTCGTAGAAGCTTGTCTTCGGCCAATAATTTTTCATAGTAAGACACACAGCCGGCCCTTCACTAAATTAAAACAGAGAAAATGTACCAGACCACTTCCTTTATGGTATCAGCTTTGGGAGGGTACCTGCATTGAAAATATTCCGACGGAATATTACCGACGGAAAATATTCCGTCGGTATCCTGCATTGAAAATTTTTCATAATCTGAAAATCCTGCATTGAAAATTTTTTTCATAATCTGAAAATCCTGCATTGAAGCTCTTAAAGCACCAATTGATAAATTTCCACAAAAGTTGTTTTTAATAATTCTAAAAGAGTAATTTCTTATTTTTACTGTGCAAAGATTATTGAAAATAATTTTAAGTAAGCATGGATGTCACTGTTGTATAAGCGTAACTTAATTCACTGAATCTATATAAATAATCTCTCCTTTTCGAATTCTTAAGTCTTAAATGTTGGAGTTGGATGACATGTACAGCATGCCATTTCTGACATGTACAGCCTGTCATGTAGTCTCACTCTCACTAACATCTACTTTGAGTACTATAGATTATTAGTACTTCTTTTATATTAATTTCTCATTCCATGGAAGTTTCGTTTGCCCAATTGGCAAATTAAAGGCTGCATATATAATTAGATATTCATGTTCCCACTATAGGAGTGAAATTAAGATTTTTACTTACTTGGCGGCTGTTTAATACAAAGAATCTACGAATGGAGCCAAAGAATGCGGTTAGAAAATTAGGGCAAAAAAAATAGCACTTATATTACAACGAAGAATATTATAACAATAAGAAAAAAAACATACACACTTTCATAGGTTCCATATGTGAATGCAAAGAGTGCTATTAACAGGGATAAATCTCATAAACTTGTGTGCCTAAAGTAATTAAGTAATGATATATACATGGTCGAAATTAAGGATAACTTCTGAATGCACAAATATTTCATATTACATAACTACATAGTGATTTTTCAGCCTTGGTGAGTTAGGCCATAAATGGTCCTTGTCAGATTATCACTATTACTAAAAAAAACCAATTTTTCTCAGCTCAAACCCGTGATAGGTTGAGTTGAATCACACGTTTTGTACGTTTTGACGGGAATTAAATTTAAAATTCACAAAGTAAATTAAATTAAATTCTCTCATAATTAATATAAAAATACAGAATAAATTGATATTTTAATACCTAAAAAAACATTTTTTATCAGAAATAATATAAATTTAACCATGTATTTAAATTAATAACATGATTATTTAGTTGTAAAAAATATATTAATTCCAATCCAACATGTCTAAAATTTTTCCTTCAAAAATTCCCATCTAACCTTTCTTATGAAAGGTTATGTCTAATTACCTAATTTTCATTCTTAATATTGCTTATTTTGAAGGAAATAAAACACGAGACACAAATTAAAATAAAATAGTACGAAAATTCGTACTTCTATCATTTAAAAAGTTAACAGGTCCAAATTAAAGAACTCTTAGGAAAAATAAACCAAAAAACTCAATTTCTATCATATATAATTTACTAAATTTATTAATATGTTTTTATAAGCCTAATATTTTTCATATTTACATAAATTTATTTGTTTTATGAAGAGATAAAAATATATTTCTTTCTTATTTTTCTACCTAACCAAATAGTCAGAGATAGAAGGGTAAAATTCTTCTTTTTTTTCACTCAAAGCAAATAATGTTAAAAAAATATATTTTTTATTTTTTTTCCTTCTCTTTTACTTATTTTTTTCCTTCTCTATCTAAGCATAACATAAATTCAATTTGTTGAGATTACAAGCATGATTAAGAGTGTGCTTGATGATTTAAAAATTCTTTTTTTATAAGCTTTAAAAAATATTTTTGAATATCATCATGCGCAGAAAACTATTAAAGTGAAGTGGATGGTGATTGTCGTTGTGATTTGATGCACGCACCTTTAGTGTAGTAGTAACGAAACAGTTATCTAATACATATGCAAGATTAGGAAACATAAAATTTTGCTGTGAGTATTTTTACTGATAAAGTGAATCTAATATGTGGTCCATTTTCTGCTAAACAATCGAATCCTAGTGGAACAAAGATTAAAAATAATTATTAGTTATTCACGTTATGGTAAGAGTGAGGCATGGTTAAATTTTGATAATTGACAATCGAATAGTCCTAATGGAGTGTTCAAAATCCGCATTAAATTCCTGGTTTATTAAAGATAACACAAAGAAAGTATTGAAGTTAGTGGTAAAAAAGGTACTAAACTATAATAAAAACTACTAGTAGTTCAAACCCAGAGGGAATCACCTGTGAACATTGTATTTAGCCTTGACAAGTCTGTAGCCATGGCCGGGTTTGCGACAGCAGAAGAGTCATTTTGTGTGCATAATTAAGAGGTCTATAGCAGCTAGTATGTAGACGTATTATTGATCATATGAGAAGTCAACTAATGAAACTGATAAAGAACTTTGGTATTGGAAGTCTTGGAAACACTCTTTGTTGGTTTTATATTCATGAATTGTGATGTTATCACTTGTTTTCTTCATAATGTTGGGTCTTAAAACAGGTAGAACTATAGGCCACATATGGTGTCATTTAGCATGAGTATGGCATGGTTTATATTAGGAAGTGTTAGCAAAAGCCACAGGGACTGAGTATATCTTTCTGTAATCAACGTATGGTACTGAATCAAGGTACTAGATACCACTTTTCTGCATAATTCTAAGTTTATAAGGCTTAGTGGTGACTGGTAGGTAAGGTTGGTAGTATGTTAGTGAGGGAATGATAAGGTTGCACTATAGAACATGTGACTAATAATTTAAATCAAGTCTTATTCTGTTCTCACTACTTAGCTTGGTGACACTAAACTATGAGATAAATAACCTTTTCTGCATAATTGGGGATTGCATATATAGGCAAAATGGAACTTGTATACTAGAATAGGTTCTAGATATTCAAAGCTTGTTAATTAAGACTGCACTGCTGAACTTCTTGAGAATAGGTGTTGAAAATGAAGAGTTAGCTTCCTGTTTACTCTATACTGACTAAAACTAAACCTTTAAAATTATTTGATGGGAGTTCTTGCAGTATAAAATCTGAAAATAGAAAAGGAAAAGACTGGTTGATAGCGACACAAGAGATGATCGAGAATGTAATGAATTAAGAAACACTACTAACTGTAATGTCTTTAACACTAAGTCTCAATCTTCAACCTATAAATTATGCAAAATAAACAACATTTATCAAGTCTCCATATGGCCGTGGCATTTCAACAAAGTCTTAAGCCAATAATTTCAATTTTTCTAAAGGCCAAAACACAACACATTCATTAAATCATTATTCTCCCACAAGCCATGCATAACACAATTAAAATTGAGAATAAATATCAAACCATTAGTTTCCAATTAACATCCAAGAGAGAGAGAATCAACAACAATTCCAAACCATCAATAACACAAATGGCGGTGGCATCTAACATCAAATTAAATCAAATCCAAATTTTCAATTTTTTCAAGTTCATTCCACGCATTATCATCCAATTATTGTTTCTATCACAAACCACAATAGGATAGTAATTTAGAAATTATAATCATAATAAATAGTCATAAAACAGTCCACATCATGAATATCATGAAAATGCATATTACAACATCAATCATATACCAAACTTGAACAAAACAACAGGGGCCAAATTCCATCCATTGAATCATTTTAGTGATTTGAACAAAATTAAATCACACTCCATTATCTTTCAATAAATAATTTTTCTAAAGTATTATACGCCTAAAAATATAATTTAGGTAATTTTTCATAATTTTTTCTAAACTTGAACACACGGATTAAGTTTACACAATTAACTTGGTTAATTTTTTCATAATTATGAGTTATAAAATTGGTTTTACAGTTGAAGGGAAAGGGGAGAAAAAAAGATGGTGAGTTCAAATCTCTCTCACTAATAAATATTTGATAGAGATTAATCTATCTATTATAAATATAAATATATTTTATATTTAATAATATTTATTTATTATATATTTAAGTATATTATAATTTCTATATTAAAATATATTAAATTTGAACTAAAATTAAGTGTGGAACAAATTATATGTGCTTAACAAAAGAGTATAGTTCAACTGGTAAAATAATATGGATGAATTATTTTAAATTTCTTGATATTTAAATTTAATTTTTACAAATTAGAAAAACACGTTGCATGTGTTTATATAGTCTGTTCAATTTGGGATCCTATATCTAATTTTTCACGCAAAGTTGAAGTTGGTAGCTCTAGCTTCT
The DNA here is from genome assembly GCA_007407185.1 of Glycine tomentella. Taxonomy (NCBI): domain Eukaryota; kingdom Viridiplantae; phylum Streptophyta; class Magnoliopsida; order Fabales; family Fabaceae; genus Glycine; species Glycine tomentella. The sequence goes on along the minus strand of PYAF01000641.1, from coordinate 822,448 downwards.
ATGTGCATTTAAAAAAAAAATCGAGCTTCAAGCCAAAATTTTACTTTTAAAATATATTTTTATATGAAAGTAATTTTTATCTGTAAATATTAATTATTAAAATTGTTAATTTTTATTAATAAAAAATTCAAATTCATGTTTTTTCCATTTTTTTTCTTTTCTGTTTATTATAGTATTAATTTTATGTCTCCTTTAAATAAATAAAAAAGAATTAAATTTAATTTCGAATTAATTTTACTCTCAAATAAGTACTTTCATATCTTTTTATTGAAAACCCAAACATACCCTATATCAAAAAAGCTCTTTGAACGTGAATTTTTTGAGTGAGGGTCTGGTTCCATACATGCAGCTAATCTGTGTTCGTATTCGATAACAAGATATACGAATACGATGAATTGATGTCAAATTAAACAGTTAAATGCCATCTGTAGTCGTACGAAAAAATTCAAACCTCACACCGTCGGCCACAGCTTTATTTTTGAATAATCCAACAAAAAAAAAATCCATAGATATTTTGGCACCCACGGATGTATATATAAGTGAGGGCAAACATATTTATTTTTTTATTTTAAAAAATTATATATAATTATCTAATATTTTTATATTTTGTCCCTTTAATTTTATGTATTTGAACCTACAGTGTCATGTCACTCTTGAGGAATTCACTCAATATTTTACTCCAATGCAATAAATTATAAGAAACTCAAAAAAATCTACATATTTATTTTTTTTAATAAAAATTAACATTTTTTCAATAAATTAACATTTTTAAAATAAATAAAACTAAATGCGTAACAATATAAAATAAAAGATATGCAACTAATTTATGCTAGAATTAAAATTTGAAAGAGCAAATGATCTGGTGAAGATTTGAAATTGATAAAAGAGAATTAACTGAATTTCACATTTTAGTAACAATCAAGCCATATTTTCATAAATCAAGCAAAATTATTTCAAAAATAATCGTCCAATTGCTTTGTCCATTATCCAGAATTACTCCCTAAATCAAGCAATAACCAAGCAATACTTTCGTAAATAGACAAAATTGTTCCCATATTTTTAAAAATCCACATGCATTTATTCATTCCAGAATCTTCCCAAATTGTCAAACCTCACGCGTTCCCTTCTCTATTCTTTCTTTTAACTCTTCCACTCAGTCTTCCGCTCTATGCTCTCTCTCTTCTCCACCCACAAAAACACAACCCTCTCCTCTCTTCCACTCATTAAGGTGCGTGAAAAGGTGGGGATTTCAATTTTTTTTTTTGCTATTATAAATATTGCAAATTACAAATTGTTAATCTTACTATTATTATTCTTTTTATTTTATTCTCTCTGATCATGATTATTATTTTTTTAAAATCTTGAATAGATGATGAAAAGATTTTTGAAGAGAAAATTGCTATCAAATGAGCAACAACCTTCATCGGAATCTTGTGAATCAAGTCTTTAGCAACAACAAATTGAAATAACGTAAAGGCCAATTATAAGATATGTAATTTATTTGATTATATATATTAAAATTTTATTATTTTAATATTTATATCTTTATCTTTATGTGTATGATAATAATAATTATTAATTTTTATTTTTTTAAATAAATTATCTCCATTAACCCATGTCCTAAATCTGCCTGTGTATTTTGGTACAGTGCTAGTATTTTGTGGAACCAATTTTCGCATAGCATAAGCATTGTTGGCAAAGCAAACAAAAAGTTATTCATATGGTTTGATTTATATCTCCACAAAATATGCCTTTAATATCTGTTATTATTGACATATTGATGAATAATCTATGAATATCTCTATAACTTTTTAAATCTTAAAGCCGTCTTGGATACCTATAAGCTCTCAGAACCCAACCCATTTTTTTGGTATAAAAAATAAACACACTGGTGCTGCTGGCAAAGGAATAACGAGAAGAGGGTTGAGGGAAGTGAAAAACACGCGCAAGGAAGGAGCGTGCGGTGGAGAGTTACGAGAGTATCCAATGATTATTGGGAGATTGCGTGTCTGGTTACGAAGACACAGTGACACGCACGGGGCAATCATGGGACCAGGTGGCGCAACATGAGATGCCCCTGCACGTGAACTCCGATGTGTTCCCCACGTGACTCCCCTCCCTCTGTCCCCCACGATTTCACTTCCTTTTATGGATGCCCCCTCAGCCTCAACCTCTTCTCCCAACAACCACTAGTAATCAATTCTGCCTTGTCACCAAAGCTTTTTTTGAATTTTACTCTCCAAAACTTCATTTAAAGGACCAAAATTACTCATATTTTATAGGTTACATTATAAGTTTAGTCTTTCTTTTTTTTTTATTTTTGATTTTTGTAATTTCGGTTTTCTATTTTAAAACAAATTGTAATTTTAGTCTAATTTTAATATTTATATATTTTATTTGTTTTGTTTTGGTCTAATTAAATCTAAACTTAACATATTTATTTAAAATATTATTAAAATTAATTAATTAAAATATATAAATTAAAATAAATAAATGTATATAAAATTAAGAATTAAAAAAATTATATTTTCTAAAAGTAAGGGACAATAGTCCCGGATAAGGAATTAGAGAGAAACTAAAATTGTAATTTGAGATCTATTTTATATGACAAGTGCAAGAATCAATTCGTATAGAATAATTTTAATTTTTTTATTAATCACTTAAAAAATATTTTAGTTCATATTTTTTAAAATTTTAAAATATAAAAAACCAAACCGAATATATAATTGAAAACATATAAATGATTAAAAATATATTTAATCCCCAACTAACTTAAAAGTCATACTAATTATAATTTGTGATTAAATAATAATGTAAAATTATTTTATAATATCCAATAATAATTATTAAGCTCTAATGAAAAAACAGCACAGCTTAACTATAAAGGATATAGCTCTCCAACAACTGTTTTCACAAAATATATATATACACAAATAATAATTCATCATAAAAAAACACAAATTGATCTTCAAAAATATGAAATATGGTGGACAAATCTAAGGGGTGTCATTTTCCAAATAAATAAACATCACTTCATTAAACTGAATCTAATGATTCACATTGTAATTCAACGAAGCAATCACTGAGTTGGGCACGAAAGTGAAAGAATTAAAACAAGTCACATATATTTTCCTTCCTCCCACCCCATTTTTTTCTTTCTCTTTTATTCCTTTTATGTACTACAGTATAATAATGTCATATTGGACTAGTTGAGTAAAGAACTAGTCCAAAGTTATTTCACTTTACAATTGGTCATACAGTCTCTATTTTATAAAACTTTATTTCACTTCTAATTTATCAGGTATAGTGCCTTTCAAAAACAAATTATCATGTACATACAATAATTGTACAAATTTGTTTTTAATCCATATACTTTCAGTCAAAAGCGATCAAGTTTCCTATATTTTATTATACTGATTTTTATATATATGTTCATATTAATAAATTTAGCCTTCGAACATTAAAAAAAACTTTTTAGTCTCTCCTCTTTAAGAATTTATTATGTTTTTTAAAATTTTAAACAGCATAAGATCATATGTTTTTAAAAAATTTAGGACCAAATTTATCACTATAAAATTATAGAAATCTCAATCACATTTAATATAAAAATATATGCAAAAACTAAATACACGTTTTTCTTTTCTTTATTGAAGTATCCAGCGGATTATAGTTCACTTTCTTAGATTGCAAAGTTGGACGGAGATTGAATTAATATTAGTGAAACGACCACTCAAAAAGTGGATTTCCTATCCAAATTAAAGCTAAAATGAATATAAATTATTTAATAACCATGTGCCTAGCAAATGGACACGACCTATCTACATGAGTATAGAATAGACATGACAAGAATCTTTTACCCTTATTTTTCCCCCCTTACATGGCTAGAATATTCTGCTTGCATCACTTTCGTTCTTTAATTTTCTCACCATTTTCCTGTGGAAATATTCATGTGGATTTGAATCCAATTATTTTATGGAGTTGAACTTGGAGTAGTTCGCAATCACATCATGTGTATGATACGATGAAACAGTAAAAATGGGGACTTTGCATGAACTTTATGCGAGTGTTCTCCCCCTGGTTCTGGGTCCTCTCTTCTCACACTCTAATTTCAATTTTCAAGTGTTACCCACCAAATCTTTCATGGATTTTTTGAAAGTTTCAATTCTCGTGCTTCTGGGCACGCCCTTTCTTTTTCATTCTATAGAGATTGTTTTTTATTTCTTAAATTATTTACCAATGGTTCCTTGTCCTTTTTGTTAACTTCAACTTCTGGCGATCCTTTTCCTTACTTTCAAGTTTCAACACTGTTTTTCTTTTTCTTCTAATTTCACAAAGCTAGTGTTTGGTTACTTTCCCTTTAGGTATATTTGAGATAAAAAAAAAATTAAAACTGATATCAATTAGCCACCTCTATATTCTTCTTTTATCCAAACATACTAAAAACAAATGTATAGGTTGCATTATACCTTTTTGGGAAAGAGAAAATAAAATGTGGAGAGAAATTAAAAAAATTTAAATTTAAATTAATTGAAAATAAAAATGTTTTTTTTTTCAGTTAAAAATGTTTAGGTAGTCTTATATTATAATATGTTTTATATTTTAAAATAACAATCAATCATATTAATTTTTTTATAAAAAACATTAATAAATGATACAGAAATATTTTAGTATTATTCATAAAAACATTTTATCGTAATTATTTCATTTTATATAAACGTTTTACTTTTTTTAACATTGTAGACTTACCTCCACCAACATAAAGTGTTCTTCAAATAATTTAAAATATTTTAAAAACAAAAATTATTTATAAAAAATTAAATATTTAATCCATTTACACTTATCGAATATTAAAAACTTATACTTTCTCCGAAATAAAAAAAAACTTATTATAAATCGTTTAAACTTATAATCTATTTCCCCTCATCGAATCATTTGGACTCATGCATAAACGAATTCCGATTATTTCTTTTATTAGTTAGTTATAAAAAAAATTATCCTTTCTTTTCTTAAGATCACCATATCTTTGTATTGAAAAAGATAATTTATTTGTAAACCTATTAAAATATATTTTTTATTTGTTAATTGAAAATAAAGTGATATTATATCAAAAATTTTAAACATATATATAACTTGTATACATTTATAAATATTTAATTTTACAATCAGTATTCATCTATATTTTAAAAATGAGATGTTTCAAATGGAATTTTGTGGTAAATTGGTTTTCAATTATGTAGAATTTTGTATATTTTAACCTGCTTAATGAAAATATAAGACCTATTGGACTATCTCATTGGAAGTTATTTATGGGGTGTTTCAATTTAAGAACTGTACTTCATGTAAATTTAGAATTAGAATTGATGTGATAGTTCTTATTAAAAATTGTTGTGTATGTGAGAAAACAGTTAATTCTTAATAATTATTATGAATTGTGTGACAATTTTAAGACCGTAAAAATTGTTGTGTATACAAGAAACAGCTCTTAATTATAAAAAAATGTTGTGTATATACGAAACATTTCTTAATTATTATCAAGAATTGTGACAATTTTAAGACCTTTTTTGTGACTATTTTAAAACCAAAAATTTTGTTCTTAAAATTTGCACCAGTAAGAAAAAATAATAATTGTTGAAGTGCTACTGTTGAAAATGCTCTTAAATTAATGAAATATCCCAATTATTAAAAAAATGGAATAAGAATTTTTTTTTCATAAAGAAATGAATCACCACCGGTAGAAAAATAATTTAAAAAACTATTTAATCGATATTTTCAAACGCATCACTAATAGTAAGAAAAACATATGATCACTGAAATATCAACCAAAAATGCAAATGATATCTGTTCATATCTCAGCAGTATCAACTTATATCTGCTATATAAGATGCTGATAGAAAAAGAAAAAAAATCTCTTCATAAAAAATCTCAAATACTAGCGGTAGTATTTGTTGTACAAAGATTGTCTGCAATTCACCCAATCATGTTATATGCTCATTTCAAAACCAATGGATTACACATAAATAATGAATATTGCGTAAGAACACAAGAAGAGGGAGGGATAAAGTACTAGGGGTACAAGAATCATACCATTTACTATAAATAAAGTTGTTGATGAAAAAATATAAATGAAAACTTCAATTTAATTATTTAATATAATCAATACAATTTAAATAATTAATTTTCTATTTTGAACTTCTACCCTTATATATTTTTCTTGCTTTCTTTAAACAATGATTTTAAAAGGAGATTACTTAGTTTGTTATTTAGTTCGAATGGATGAAATGATAGAATTCATAAAAATTATTCAATTTTTTTTATTCTGTATAAAATCATATCATATTTTCACAACTCGAATTTATTTATGTATACATAGTATAATAGCTTTTGCATGTATACATAGAAATTAATTATTATATTTTTCTGACTCTAGAATTATGTTTTTTTTTTTCTTGAAACAATTAATTTGATTAATGCAATCTTTTGCATGTTACATTATTAATCAATCAAATCGTTATCACCGGCCATATGTATGAAATATAATTCCTATTGACCTTAATCAAACAATTAAAACGGTGCTTTCCTTTATTAGCCATAGGTATAATTTGCCCCATGTTCTCCGTTAATGATGAAACTTTTAACTCGATTGAGCGTTGGTTTTGAAATTTTGACCTAGTAAATTGTGAACAATGTCAATTGGCCACTACTGTTAACCGGGTGGACATGTTTTTATTTTCAACAACATTGAAAAAGGAGGTTGAGGAATCATTATTTTTTTTTTTTTGGTATTGTTATTGATATGAATGCTGAAGTGTAACACCCCAAACTCGCATCGGGATCATTACCACGTATAAACATCCATTAACAGATATAATACATCAGAGACTAAGCAGTTTGGAAGCATATAACAAAAAGGGCATCAATAAATGTCATCAACATACACGTTTTACATTATAATATGGTGACTTTACACAAGTTCGCAGTTCAAGTACAAAACTGTACATAACTTCCCCTCAGGGTACAACAAAATCAAAATGAAAGGCAATACAAAAATACCAGAGCCACATACTCATGTCATCTAAGCCTAAGGTTTATATTCAGCAACTATCCCTACATAGGCTTCTTGCCTTGGGATATATCTGCTCCTGCTGAGGATTCACTTGCAAAACATAAGCCCCACACAAGGGGTGAGATATAAAATCCCAGTAAACTCAGGGCCCTTGAAGGTATTTCCTTCCCCTGGTTCACTTTCAGGCACATACATAGAAATAGTACATTTCAACCATTCATAATCAGATTTAACATCAAAACCGTTCTCAATCATTCATCTCAACAGGCAGGGATCTCATCCCTGATCATT
>PYAF01000641.1:797752-813397 GCA_007407185.1 Glycine tomentella | reverse complement strand
TTTTATTGTACTCAATTAATTCATTTTTTAATTTAAGTAAATTCATTATCTTACTTGAATTATTATTTTTTGATTTATTATGTTTCTTAACTATTATTTATATATAAAAGCTGCAGTGAATTAAATCCATTATAAATACTAAAAAAATACAAGGTGGGGAATAAATGTATCAACAAGAATTTTGACAAAAATTTCTTTAAGAGATTTTTTTTTAAAAAATTTTTTTTATCTCCAAGCAATAATTAGTTAATTATAGTACAAAACTTGCACTAGACCTTTCATCATTTATACGTTAGTAATGATTAAAATTGAAATATTTAATTGATTAAATTAACTAAAATTTTGTGTATATATATATTTATATTAAAAATTAAATATATATATATATATATCTGTAAATATTTTTTTTATGTAAACTAAAATATTATTAAATTATAATTATTATTATTTTAGAAAAATTATAATTTTAATATAACATAAAGTTCATAGAATCATTGAATTCATCTTATTTTTAATGCTCTATAAACATAAATAGAAGTTTTGATAGTTATTATAAAGTTAACAATTTTATCATAGTAATTTATAATTTATAATTAGATAATAATTTAAAAATTATACTTTTAAATTTTAATATATTGTTTATTTTTTATTTGGTTATTTTTTAAAAAAAGTAATATGTTAAGTTTATTAAATAGTTTTGTAGCATCTGAAATAAAAATTGTAAAATATAATAATTTAACTTATAATTAATTAACCTACAAATAAAACCAGCTAAAAGGTGATTAATACACATTTAACCTTACGTTTTTTTTCTCAAAAATAGATTATTTTGAATTTATAAAAGAGAAATCTTGTGAGAGGCACAGTTTGTGCATTTTAAACTTAACATCATCAATCATTGTGCCCAATTGAATATTCACCAAAAGAAAATTGTGTCCAATCGAACAATTATTGTGAAAACATAGTTTGTAATTTTAGGATCCGTTTGATAGGATAAAAAAACGAAATGATTTTTTAAAAATTAAAATAAAACATAAAAGTATAAATCTCACCTTTGTTATTTTTTCCTATCTTTTTTCCTTTTAATAAACGGACACTTAATTTTTTAGTGTAGATTTAGTTTGATCTATAAATAGCATATTTAACAATATTATGGTTGAGTTGTGTGTTGTTATGATTCTGAATCACAAATTATAATTTTAAGCAAAATTAAAATAAAATTATAACTACGGTAGTACTATAGTACATAGTAGTATTTTCTCTTTGTTCATTAGCATTGAAACTTCCGAGAAGAGAAAATTATTCTTGTGCCCATGAAAAATCAGCGAGGGTGAATGAAGCTCACGCGCCGCCGCTACTGTTATGCCTCGTGATTTGCGGCTAGCATGCCATTGAAAATCCATGCCAAACGGGGCCCACACACCTTTACAAAATCCGCTATGGGATCCATCTTTCTATCATGTCACAAACTCCCAGTGTCCTCAGTGCCTTCGATTAAAATTTGAATAAATATCCAAATTTATTTTCGAATGTGATGGAGTAATAAATTAATATAAAAAATTTAAATTTAAACTTTTAATGTTAAAAATGCAATAAATTAATTTTTTTAAATTTATGAATCTATTTTGACATTAAATTATAATATTTAATGATTAATTTAATAATAAATTATATTTTTAATATTTAATTTGATATTAATTTAAAATTTTCTTCTGAGTGATTAATTTATCATATTTTACACATTAAAAATTTAAATTTTTATTTTTATTTTTAAAAATTCATTTGTCATTAGATCACATTATTAACTAAATTAATTTTTTACCCCTAAAAAATTTAATTTTTTTTAACATCATTCATATCATAAAATGCTACTAATAAATAAATTATTTCAACACATTTTTAGTTATTAAAAAGGCACTTTAATTTTAAAAAATAATATATTTATTATCATAGCTCAAACGTGCATTCACTCCACAACACTCATCATCTGCAATCTCCATGATGAGGCGATGATGATGATGATTCTTCCAAGCACATCACGTGAAACTAACAAATGCACCTCCTCAAAATCCTTCCTCTTTCTGGTCAACATTCTTACCGAAAAAGCAGCTGTTTTTCATCAACAGAACTAGTTAAAGCTAATTAAACTCTTTCTTAAACACAGTAATCCCAATCCCCAACACTAACCAGTAACCACCCCACGTTGGTTAAAAACGAACCATGGTTAAAATATAACCTGACTTAGACTTGAAGAATCCAAAAAACAATATTAAAATGCCTAGGATAGCCATTTAAGTCATGATTGAGCCAATTTGTCACTCTGACCCAGGTCATAATTAACTCTGCATCATCCATTCACTATTTTTTGCTGTGTCTATATATATTTATAGTTCCATCCATCAGTTTTTCCTGCACTGCAAAAAAGTTAAAAGGCTGTTACACACACTGCCACCAAAGAGGTCGTTTTTCCTCCATTTTGACGTGCCCCAGATCAGAGTTTTTTCTTTCCACACGCGCGCGCACACACACACTGGTGGTTGAGTGGTTCTTCTCAAAATGGGTGAGAAAGATGATGATTTTGGGTTGAGTTTGAGTTTGAGTTTGGGGAGAGTGAACCAACAACAACAACCTCCTCCTTTGAATCACATGCACCAGCCTCAACAACAACCTGTTCCCATGAATCACAATAAGACTCTCTTTGGTGATTTGTTTCAGTTACCAGGTACGAGGTTTTTATTGTTCCTTAATTTATTTTTCTAATATTTATGTTTGTAGATGATTCCCCCAACTCTTTTTGTTGGTATTTTCTCACCAAATTTTTGTTGGGATATTTTCTCACCAAAAGTTATCACCAACAGTTTTCCTTTGTTTATTATCTCTTCGCTCACTCTATTTTTTTTTCAAGAAATATAAAAATAAAACTGAACATTTGTTTCTCTAACTTTTGGAAACTCGAACCTTTGTTGGTTATCTAATATCTAACTCATGCAATCAATAACCCAACTCAGATCCAGGTTCTACCCTTTGCACAAGGTTTTAGAAAACGCTCACCGACTATTTTTTTTGGTTGCAATATCTTTTATTTTTTTTATATTTGATTTCTACTATAATGTTGTGATTGCATCACTCACTTTTCCCCACATTTATCTGCAATTCCTTACTATAAGATGGATGATGATCATATTGTAATGGCAACTGCAATTTAAAACCTTACCTTGACATTTGTTTCTCTTTTTTTTTTTTTTTTCCTATGAAACATTTTAATCAGTTATACGGACCCAATTAAAAATTACAAAAACTTATCATTTTTAATTTATCTTATATATATATATATATATATATATATATATATATATTAAAAAAAACAGTATTCATGAAATGTTACATAATTTCTCAATACACGCATTTTTTTCATTTCTATTTTCCAAATCCAAGGTATCCAAGTTTTTGTACAGAAACACCCTTGGCTGTGCTCTTTAATTACAAAAACTGTCATTCCCTGAATAAACCATTGTGGAACTCACATGCAACTGCATGTAGCAGATCGGAGCTCCGAAATGATACGAGGAATCGACGTCAATTCGGCGGCGGAGTGCGACGTCGTTTCCTCGCCGAACAGCGCTGTCTCGAGCGTGAGCGGCGGCGACGGCAAACAGAGCGAGGGAAACGACGATAATAATGCTGCCGCCGTGGCCGGGGAGAGGACCTCGTGCTCGCGAGGGAGCGATGATGACGACGGTGATGCCAGCGACGCCACGAGGAAGAAGCTGAGGCTGACGAAAGAACAGTCCATGGTGTTGGAAGAAACGTTCAAGGAGCATAACACGCTGAATCCGGTAAGTTAATGGCATTTCTGTAAATTCCTTGCCTATGTAAGAGTATTTTTGGTATTATAACTATTATTGTTATTATTATAAAAGAGATTAAGAGACCCTTTCTCTTTATCTAAAAATAAAACAAGAGAGATAAAAAAAGATTTAATAGAAAATGAGAGTGAAGAGTTATTTTGAAATTAGGCTTTTTTTATGGATTGCTATTCAGTGGTTTTTTATATGCTATTATTAAAAATAATAGTGATATAGTTTGTGATATTAATCTAAGAGTAAAATAGTCTTAAAAATTGTAGACAAAAAGTGATTCTCACACTATCATAATTTTTATAAAAATAAATTATGAATTATAATTATTATTTTGTTTTCAATTTTAGAAACGGAAGCAAGCGTTGGCAGAGGAGTTGAATCTGAAGCCCAGACAAGTAGAGGTGTGGTTTCAGAACAGAAGAGCAAGGTGAGGTTTAGAATAATTAATATTTGAATTAAGTTATTTGTTGACTTTATATTCCCTTTTTTATTTCTTTTCAGTTGTAACGTTCGTCGTGTTACCTGAGTTGGCACGTGTTTTCTGATATGTTGAAGCCTAAACTTAAAATATGAAAAGTAATGTGGTCAGAAAAGTGCTATTTTTGATAAATTATTTAAAAAATGTCGTATTAGTGAATGGTTTGAAATTTTATTTTCACAAATTTCAAGCGTTAAATTTTGGATGAGGGGTTGAAATTAACTACTATCTCCTTTCAGTTTTTGTTAGTTTTTTTTTTTTGCAAGTATTATTTTTTTATTAAAGGGACAAAGTATGAATTCTTGACTGAGATGTACATGTGGTATGGTTTTGTTGTTCCTCGTTAATGTTAATTATTAGTATTCTAACTGTTAAATGCAATCAAAGCAACTTTAGCATAAAGTCAAAAATAAATAATGGGTTTCACTACCCTCTCCTTCGACAGTGATCAATGACACAATTATGTTTACATAAATCTAAAGTTAGCAATAATTATGTAACAAAAATAATAATAAAAATTATGGGGATGTCAAATATCAAAACATGGATAGTGGATAGTACGAATGGCCATACAAATATAGTATAGTAGCGACGAATTTGGAAATAGAAGTTTGATATTTGGATGTTGCATTTATTCAATTTTTTCATGAGATGTGGCAAATGGTACATTGGTTGTTGATGCGTGTTTCTGTTGTTTCTTTGGGCTGTTCATGTTGTTGTAAGTTTGGTGCATATTATTCTTTACATGGAAGGGAATAATATGAACTCTAATCTAATGATTTTAGTTTAATTAACGCAGGACCAAGTTGAAGCAAACTGAAGTGGATTGTGAATACTTAAAGAGATGCTATGAGCATTTAACTGAAGAGAATAGAAGGTTGCACAAGGAGGTCCAAGAGCTTAGGGCATTGAAATTATCCCCACAAATGTACATGCATATGAAGCCTCCCACCACTCTTACAATGTGCCCTTCTTGTGAGCGTAGTCACTCCTCTGCATCCTCCTCCCCTGCCACCGTCCAGTCGGCGGCGGCGGCCACGGTGGCCACGTCGAGCAATCACAAACTGTTTGGCACAAACATCCGGTGGCCCGTGCCCTTCAACACTTGGCCATTTGAAGGCCCAATTCCCCGGCCATAATTGGTTGAGGCCTGAGAGCAATGTGATATTTATAATGATGTCTAGACATTTTTAATTACTAGACATGTATGCATGGAAAAATATAATCAAATTGCAATGGAACACCAATTTGTGGTTTTTGTTAGGAATCAAGGATATGAGTTTGGACTTGGTTAACTCTTCAGTGAAGGGTTGTTCTATTTTGTGAATGCTATAAGTTATAGCTAGTCAACTTCAGGATTTGTGTAGGGTAGATATGATACCGGCAGGGTATGGTTTGAGTGGGGTAAGATTTTCATATGCCGAATAGTACAAGCATTTATTAGTTTAGAGTTATAAAAAGACGAGAGAGAGAATTCGAATCTGTGATGTTCTCATCAAATTGGAGATTAACGTGAAGGAATGATTGTGATTTCTCAATTGGAGATTTTTATCTATCTTTGCGTAGATGTCCTAGAACTACAAATGTAAATAAATAAATAAAAAACAATTTTTCCTTCAGATTCCATGAAGGAGTAGCTATATATTTTGCCTAATTAGAAAATCATTTAATTTGCCTTTCTAATTGAGAGATTTTCATGAAGGAGTTATAAATCTCTCAATTACTAGTTGTTTTGTCTATTTTTGCCGGTGTACTAACTGGGATTTAGTGTTATTTTGTTCATCTTTCACTCATTCTCAAGATATTCTAGAAGTAGTTTTTAATAGTTGTTCCATTCAAAATTGAACAACTAAATTTTTTAGTAATTTCTAGAGAAATTAAACTCACATTCCTAGAAAATACAAGTTTTTTCAAAATCTTTGACCATTTATACCAACGTACGTTGGCAACAGAATTAGTTTAGTTGATGAGAGATGCAAAGAAGGATGTGGTTATGCACTAATATAAACACGATTATGAATATGTTTGTGTAAATTTTTTAAAAAATATTTTTAAAATAAAAAAAGAAAAAAACTAAAATAATTTTTTTATAAGTAAAAATAAATTTTTTATTAACTAATTTTTAAAAATTCACCAATATAACTTCTCTAAAAAAATGAAATAACATTCAAAAGAACTAAATAAAAAATTAATTTAACTTATATTTTGGTTCAAACATATTTTATATAACTTCTCTAAAAAATAAAATTAACATTAAAAAAACTAAATAAAAATTAATTAACTTATATTTTGATTCAAACATACCCTATATCACATGATTAAGTTTTAAAGGACTAAAAAAAGCACAAAAAAAATTGTGCCAAGACCGCATATTTTGGATAATTGCTTACATCAGCAGTTCGGTTTGCTTTTTACACAGTTGATGCATTGCTAGCTAATAGTGTTGGTCAAGTGTTTACTGTAGTTGTCTTGATGAGTAAAAAAAGGATCTAAGATGTTGGCAGTTGCCACATGCCACAAGAAAAATGTATGTATAATAAGTTATATGATAGGATAAAAAAATAAAAAATATATAATAATATTTTGTCTAACAACTCTAGTATTATCATTTTTATCTTAAAATGACTGATTTTTAAGATTTTTTTTACATAGATTAAGAAAAGTAAGTATTCTAAGAAATAATATTTATTAGAAAATAATCTTATCAGAATATCCTTATTCACTTTCTTAATTTTAATCAATATATTGCTTAACCTTTCAAAATAATAATATTTATTAAAAGATAAATTAAAATATATGTTTGAATATCTCATAGAAAAATCATAATATCAATATTAATTTTTTTAAAGGTTAAAACTATAATCATCTTAGAACGGAAGCGTATTTATTAAATTTATTAAAATCTTTTGGAAAAAAAGGAGATAGACTCCTTAAATAAGTGGTGGGAGTCACAAAAAATGAATTTTTTAATAAATTTAAGTCAATAATAAAGTATATATAAATTAACATGTAAAAGAATGTATTATTAATATTTCTTAAAGAGATAAATAAAAATAAATAATAGATACTCATACTCCACTTAAATTAGGAATATTAAAGAAGTGTTTGTAAACTAATGATATCTACATATCACCACTTTTTTCGGATGATCACGTATCACCACTTAAATTATGTTTGGTTTAGAAAAAGGAAATCAAAGGAAAGAAAAAAGAAATAGAAAGTAAAATGTTTTTTTAAATTGTTGTAGAAGAGAAAATGAATATATATATATATATATATATATATATATATATATATTACATACAACTCATTTGTTGTGGTTATGAAGAAAAAAAAGGTTACCTTTTTTAAAAAATAAAAACACATTCCCCTGATTTTTCGTCCATATATCGATATATTATAAAAATTACATCGGACCTAGTTGTATATCACTTTCTTTTCATTGTCGGCAATCACCAAACAAGGGAAGGATTACATATTTTTTTTCAGTTTTCATTCCCTTAATCTTCTGTTTTCTACTCAAATAATTTGTTAAAGAGAAATTTGTGAATCTTTGTTCATGATAAAAAAATGATAGGATGTCACCGATTTGTAAGATGTTTTGTAGGTACTTTTTCTGCTTTAATCTTTTTCAATACATAGAATGTACTTTACATCTTTTTTGGTTACGAAGAAAGGGAAAAAGAAGGGGTACTTACGAAAAACTCCTATGGTTTTATGTCCATATGGACAGATTACAAAACTTACATGGGACCTAGTTGTAGCCCATTTTGTTTTTGTTGTCGACAATCATATCCCCAAACGAGAAAAGAATTACATATTTTTCACTTTTTTGTTCCCTCATCTATCGTGGATTTGTAGGTTGTATGTAGTTACGTTTTCTGCTTATGTGCAAGATTTGTCTCTTTTAATATGTGAAATGTACTTTATATCTTTTGGTTATTAAATATGTTGAAATACTTAGAGGCCTGAGGGGCACTATAAAACCATCCTAGAATCAATCAAGGTCACGCAAATGTTGTATTCCTTAAAATGATGTTGAATAATATATAACCACTTCAACATATTAAGGTAGTTTGACATTTTTAATGTTAAAAACAACTTTAAATGTAAGTGTAAAAAAAATATCTTAACAAGCACATTTAACATTGTGTTAATGCGCAGCAAGTTCGTTTCGGATTTAAGTCCTAATTAAGTATGGTTGACAATTTAGTAACTTCAATCTCTAACAAGAGTTCCAATTTGCCACCATAAATCTAAATTCTAGCTCTTAATGCATCAAACTAAGATAAACAAAGGCAATAAATCTTGACTGTGCCAAGATAACCCATCATTGACAATTTACTCACGTCAACCCCCTACTGTTGCAGCATTTACTGAACAGTTTTTGGATGATGACAAACAAAACTAGTCCATTTACATAATTCTGTGATCCGTGAGTTCCAAGGCATAAATAATGTTGTGGCAGTGTTTCCCTTTTTCTGAGAGTTCTTGGATGTGTCCATTATCTTTTTGTTTGTGCACAGTGGCTACCTGTCATGTCTGTTTGGTAAGCATTGCTCTCCTGATCTTGCATGTGTATTCCCATCAACTGATTACCTCAAAATCAGTGTTGCTAGATGCAACAACAGTCCTTGACCTAGTTATATTAAATTGAGACTATGTCTGCAGTGGAATTGATGAATGATGACTTTGAATGTGGTGTTGTCGTTTTTGAGAATAGTTAGCCCCCTATGTGTTGTTATCAAAATTGATGTATATTCCTGCTTTTCCTCTATCTTTGCTCACATAGTTAATAAATTGTTAGCATGCCTATTTATGAGAGTAGATGAATTTATATTTAAGAACATACCAATAGCTTGCTTGTAGGTAACGAAACTGGATTCCTATTTTGAACTGAACTAGTACTGCATCAAATATAGTAATATCCTGATAGTGCTGATCTTTAACTATTTTTTTATGTATATTTCTCATGCTTTACTTTGATATATTAATATATAAATTAGAAAACATTTTGTAGGGTTCCCACAGGCAGAAAAGGACTTGGCCTGGAGAAGATATTTTTAACTGGAGAAGATCTTGATAGTGTGTGAAATTATCTTGTTTCCACCTACAGGATAACTCTTATCAATTATCATACCAGACTGTCTTCACTTGGCAAGTTTTTCGGTTATATGTACCCAAAACTTAAGTCCACACAAATTGCATTTGGAAGCTTTTATCGGATAACCGTTAGCCTTATTCCTCTTGGCTCCTCAAATTGGGTCAGCAAAGTTGCTGGGCCACAATCTAGGCCAATCGTGTATTTTATATGTTGGAAGATTATGGATCCTTCCCAGAATAACAACCAATTCACTAGTCATTTTAGTAAATTAATAAAATCATTTGCATGTACTATTGGTGAACATAGTCATCAAGCTTGAAGTTGTTAAGTGCGATAATTCCTAATTTCCTATAGCATAAAAGCATCCGATTCCAGTGAGCTCCCACTTTCAGCCTGAGCAGCTCACAGGATAATGATCTCCATGTGCCCCATCAGCATCCCACACCAAATAGATGTCCATTTATCACTTAATTACTGGTTTTCCAAAAGCTCTTGAATATCATGTCAATGTTACACAATTTAACAGAAGTGCCCAAAAAATAGAGTCAAATTTCTAAAGACAATAGGTCTACACATTCAGCTAGATTAGTCTATTTAGTAATGATAAGACTCATATATCAAAGATGTGAATTCCAACCCTACTATCGATGTGAAAACTACATTGATAGATAATTCATAAATATTAAACATTTTTTGAGTCCTGTCTGTCCTAATCCTAATCCTATTAAATTCTAAAATTCGTCTCCTCTAAAATTTTATTTGATCGAACATAAAAAAAAAATGTCTACACATTCAAGAATAATGTATTTGGGCTGGGCTTGTGCCCTTTGATGACCCAAATCTAAAAAAGAGTTCCAAAAAAGGGTTTGCTTATTACATCAGACAAAATTTTAATACACTCAGTATAAATAGTGTAATATCAATATTGTTTAACTTGTTATTCGTAAGATTCATCTGTAAGAACATTACGAATCCGTAAGGTTCTTGATGTATTATGAATCTGTAAGAACAGTACGTAATATGTAAGATTCTTACGGATTCTCAATCCGTATGGGTTAAAAAAATTCAAAATAATGGCACAAGTAGGTTTCAAACATGCAACCTTTTGATTATAAGCACAGTGTTTTAACCAACTGAGCTAATAGACCATTTATGTTAAAAGCTAATTAATGTCGCTATATATAACATTAAATTTTTAATTCATATTCAACACACATATAAATTTACATAATAATTTTTATAACAATTAATTTTATCTAATAATGTATTTTTTACATATACAAATTTCTAAAATATATGAACCTATGAACATATGATTTTTAATTAAATCATGATTTTTATTTAAAATTTGTTCTATTAAAATATGCATTATTAGATAAAAATTAGTTGTTATAAAATTTATTATGTAAATTTATGTGTATTAAATATGTATTAGAAATTTTAATGTTATATATAATTACATTAATTAGTTTTTAACATAAATAACCTATTAACTCAGTTGATTAGAGCATCGCGTTAGTAATCAAGAAGGTTGCATATTTGACACCTATTTGTGTCATTATTTTGAAATATTACACTATTTATATTAGATGTATTAGAATTTTACTTGGTGTAAGAAGTAAACCCAAAAAAAAAAAAGTGTAACTCAAACCAAGAAGACAAGGGTAGATATGTCATTAAAAGCAAACGGTCATGATTGACAGTGACACCTTTTGAATTCTGCCCCACTACGTTGGCCAATTACAATCACCTTAATCTTTTCTTTTTATTTATCTTGCTTGCGTTGTCCCAGATGCACTTTTCCTTGTCCTCAAAGTCCTTCCTTTCTTCATTCCCCATCTCACACACAACACAACAAACACATTCACACCACATAGCAAAGGCAGAGAGACTGGGAGGGACTCACCTCACCTCACTCACTCATCCATGGCAGATTCAAGCCCTTACACCAAACCCCATTTCTCACTTTCCGACCATAGCTCCCGGATCCAACCAAAACCCACCAACCAAGGTAAGTCTTGCTCAGGTTTCATCCTTAAAGTTTTATTCTTGGCACTGTTTGTCGCTGTTCTTCCACTTTTTCCCTCCCAAGCCCCTGACTTTGTGAGGCAAACCATACTCAACAAGTTCTGGGAGCTTCTCCACCTTCTCTTCATTGGCATTGCTGTCACCTATGGTTTGATTAGTAGAAGAAATTCAGAACTTGACACCACACACACAGAATTAGAAACTACTCACTCTAGTGCTGATGATTCCACTGCTGCTGCACCTAGTTATGTGTCCAAAGTGTTTCCTGCTTCTTCCACTATTTTTTATGATAATGGGTGTGATAACGAAAATGGAAATCCTTGTGGGGTTGATGATAAGATGATGCATTGTTGGAATAATCAGTACTTTGATGGGGGGCCAGGGGGTGTGTGCTCCAATGGGGGTGGTACTGTTGGTGTTTTTGATGAACAGTACACAACCCATCTGCCAATTTCTGAAGATAGTTTTGGTTATTCTGTTAGATGTGATGGGAATGGAATTGGAACCGGTGTGGTTCAAGCTTGGAATGCTGAGTACTATCATAGTGAGCCAGTGGTGGTTGTGGCTCAACCAAACTGCAACTCCGGTGAATGTGGGGAGGTTGTTGATTATAAACCTCTAGGGCTACCGATTCGCAGTTTGAGATCGGTTGCAAGAGATGTAGATAGTTCTAGATATGCCAATGAAAGTGATTCCAGTTCAGGTTCAAGGGGTTCTTCGAGGGGATCGGGTAAGAGCGGAGATAGGGAATTTGGGGATCTGGGTCCTTCCAATTTGGAGAAAAAATTTAATGCTGCTGGTGCTGGTGGTGGATCAGCTTCCGGGATTCCCTGGCGCTCAACAAATAGATGGACGGAAAGGGAGAAGATACATGGCAATGTTACCTGTCCTTCGCATTTTAGGCCACTTTCAGCTGATGAAACTAAATTTGAAGCACTCAGTTCAGGGTCTTTGCAGTCAACAACATCTTTCTCTTCCCATACCAATATGTATTCTTCCTTGGATTCGATTTTGTTGGATAATATGAACTTTCAAGAGGAAGAGATGAGGCTAAAGGAAGCTTCCTATG
Source organism: Glycine tomentella (assembly GCA_007407185.1). Taxonomy (NCBI): domain Eukaryota; kingdom Viridiplantae; phylum Streptophyta; class Magnoliopsida; order Fabales; family Fabaceae; genus Glycine; species Glycine tomentella. Next base: position 800,858 of record PYAF01000641.1, on the reverse strand, counting down.
TTTCTGCCTCAGAAAAGATGAATTTTCAAGAGGAAGATGTAGGGCAAAGGAAGACTTCCTTTGTACCTGTTTCAGAAATTATGAATTTCCAAGAGGAAGATATGGGATCATGGAAGACTTCCTATGCGCCTGCTTCTGAAAATACAAGCTTTCAAGAGAGAGATTCGAGGAAGAAGATTTTCCAGGGGTCTTCATCAAGAAATAGAAAGATGGCAACTAAAGGAAAATACGGTGCTGCTTCTTTTCCTTCACATTTCAGGCCAATGTCAGTTGATGAAACTCAATTTGACTCACTCAGTTCAAATTCAAACACTTTTGAGGCTGTGAGATCCTTCTCTTCCAATGCAAGAATGTATTCTTCCTTGGATTCAATTTCATCAGATATGGACTTCCAAGAGGAAGATATGGGACAAAAGAAGACTTCCCATATGCATACTTCAGAAAATATGAATTTCCAGGAGGACATGGGACACAAGAAGACTTCCTATGTGCATGATTCAGAAAATATGAATTTCCAAGAGGAGGATATGGAACAAAAGAAGACTTCCTATGTTCCTGCTTCAGAAAACAGGAATTTCCAAGAGGTGGATTTGGGAAAGAATAGTTCCCAGGTGTCTTCTTCTAGAAATGGAATTATTGAATCTAAAGGAAAATATGCTGTTGATTCCCATCTTTCGCATTTCAGGCCAATGTCAGTTGATGAAACTCAACTTGAATTGCTCAGCTCACGGTCTTTCCAGTCTGTGGGATCTTTCTCATCTCAATCAAGTTTATGTTCTTCCCTAGATTCTGCTTTGTCAGAGAATATGAAATCACCAAAGGAAGATTTAGGGGAAAAGAAGAGCTCACATGGATCTTCTTCAAGTTCACCATCACCTTTGGCTAGGAGGAATGGTGAAGCTTCACTGCAAGCATTTCAAGCTCATGGATATACTAATGGTTCCTCACTCCTGGATGACGTAAAGAGCAGTTTGAATGGTGACTTGAGGGGTTTAAATGAGATTGAAGGTGAGGATCCCCCTGGCAAAAAAGAGTCACGGATACATGTTTTGCAGTCGGACTCAGAAAAGCCTGCAAGAGTAGCAAAAGCTCCATCACAGGGAAAATCGGTCAGAACAAGAAGAGCCAGTGGCCTGACTTCAGGGACAACAAGAATAGGAGAAACATCTAGCAAGCAAACTGATGAAAAGGGTGAAAAGAACAGTAATAACGTTGAGTCAGTAATGAGAAAAGATAAAATGAAAAGTGGAGAACCAGACCTTCCATTGAAAGGAGTCAGTAAGAAAACTCTGGATTCTTATTGTCCTAAGCCTGAGATTAAATTTTCCAATCATCGTAGGAGAGATAAACTAGAGTCATCCAAAAATTTATCCAAGCAAGATTCGGATATTGAGCTTGAGAATACTCAGGTGAGCTCATATGAAAATGGGGTACCTGAATGTGTCAATGATTCAGATTTGGATTCTGAGGTGGATAAGAAAGCTAGTGAATTTATAGCCAAGTTCAAAGCTCAAATCAGGCTTCAGAAAATAGGATCTATTGAAAGATCAAAAGAGCAAAAGATCACTCAAAACAAGATTAGGTGATTTGTAAACTATTGTGCCTCCAATTGTTTCTAACCCGATGAACACAGAGTTCATCAGAGATATTGTGATATTATGTTTCATTGAGTTTCCTTCATTTTAGGAGATTTGATTTTCTTCTTATGTTTTTGTATAACTGATGAAGTTCAAATTCTGTCATTTTGTGGCAGCAGGTCTTCCACTTATTTATTTTCACATACAACAAAATATTTATGGATATCATTTTTGGTGCCACTGTTTATTTCTCAAGTTAAAATACACCATATGAATTTTTGTTAGTTTCTATTGTGCATAAAGTTGTTACTTTTCAGCAGTCTCTTCATCTAACTGGTTTCAATCATGTATTTGTCCCTTTCTTGAACTGTTGATTTCCTTATAATCTGGCTAGAGGTAAAACTAAAACCAATCCCTTGGCATGCCTAACAGCTTATGCTTTTAGGAGAGTTGATCTTTGACATAATATCATAGTTTCTATGATCGAGTGGTATAGTGAGCTTATGCATACTTTGTACTTCGAGTGTGCAAAGATATAGTTGGTCTTACATGAGGGCCTCAGTTAGAGCTTTAGTCAATTTTATGCATTCACTTAACATTTAAAAATCTAGGAGAGATATCTGGATATATGTTTGTCTCTTTGCTTGAAGACCAATAAAAAATCATGTCGTAATTTAGAATTTTACTTAGCATTGAGATAAATTTGGATTTTCACTATAGAAGGAAGTTGCTGTTAGATTTAAGAGTTCACCTCATGACTCCATTAGTATTTGCAAGCAGTTTTGTTTTGTGTTAGTTTGTTTAAATTTGATGGAGTAAACAAATAAGCATGTGACTTGAATAAGGTTTATCTGTCATCATGGAATAAAGAGCAAGGTGAGGCAAAGGTGGTAGATGGAAGACCTTCTTTTCCTTTTATACCAAAGAGGTGCATAGAAGATTAGCATATTGTGTGTTGCTTAGGTGGAAAAGCCAAGATTCGCCACTAGTTTATTTATAAAAGGGAAAAATGCATGTTAGTCACCTAATGTGTAGGTCATGTGCGAATTAGTCCTTGAAGTTTTAAAAAGTGTAAATTAGTTTTCTAATGTTTTGTAAACAACTTAAAATGGATCCTTTATAACATAAATCAAGTACTGACATCTTAGAACTAAAATGTCTTTACATTTGAGGTATCATTTTATTGATATATTAATCATCAAATAAAAAAATATATTTATTGATGTTGGAACATGTTTAATTTTTAAGCACGGGTAGTTTTTCTTTTCAAGCTTTAAATTGTTAAACTTTTAATTATAAATTATTTTAAATATAAAATAAGTTTAATGTAAATACATTTTTTGATAAAATGTTAGTGCTGAAAATTAAAATTACTAGTTGACAATTATAAACCTAAATTCTTTTGAAATGACTAAAGAAATTATTCATTTTTATAAACCTAAAAATATAAAAAGAAAAAAAATTCTCTTTCAAAAATTAAAATGTTTTTATTGAAATAGAATGTCTACGTCAACAAAATTTTCTTTATT
>PYAF01000641.1:762199-781964 GCA_007407185.1 Glycine tomentella | reverse complement strand
ACTTTTATTACTTAAAATTAGTTGAAAATATACATAAATGAGGGACTAAAAATGGACAAAAAAGATTTGAGAAACTAAAAATGTTAGATAAAAATTAATGAATGATTAAAATTTATTTAAAAAAATTGAAGGACTAAAAATTGGAATCTAAAAAAGTTGAGGGACTAAAAACTTAACTAACCCAATTTATTTCTTAAAAATTCATAAAATTATTTTTTATACAAAAATAATTTAAATAAACACACCTAAAAATAGAAAACGGCCTATTTTTTATTTAAAAAATATTTTTAACAAATAAATTTAAACAAACAGCTATAATATCTCACTACTCTAGTATTTTTTTTTTCCTTTACTTGGTCTCATACTCTAAGAGAGGGTAATCAAGTAGCTAATTGTTTAGCCACTTTTGCTTACTCCATGGATGGACGAAGACAGTTTTTGACTAAGTCCCATATTTTTTTTCTGTTGTCGTTCTGGCTGATGTAACTGCTACAATTTTTCCGCGAGGTTTTTAGTTTTTGTTTTGGGACTTGTCCCCTTTCATTCACACACACAAAAGAAAGATCAAATATACCATAAAAATAAGATGAGAATGGTTTGAGATAATAAAAAACGAAATATTTTTGAGATAGTTTTTAATTAAATCAAATTAATTTTTCTCATAGAAAGTAAATTTACATTTGAAATTAAAATTGTAAAAATTTATTTGAAAATAATATAAATTTAAAAAATTAAATGATCAATGTATAACTTTAGAATATCTAAGAATATTCTCATTGAAAAATAATTCTTAAAAACCACTCTCGTTCAAAAGAACTATTATAATTTTATATACAGAGAGGATATTAAGACTTGCCTAAAACATGTATACTATTTAACAGATAATCCGATGTGCATTCAACATCAAATAATGAAAGAGTTTATCATATTCTTGTCAACCCATATCTGGTGTACATATCCTAAGAACATCTTTAACGATAAAACTCATTTTAGGTTCTCAATACATTTATTGTGGGCCACTTAAAATGAAGAATATATGTTTACTTTTTACTCTAACCCTGCATGTTCTTAATTTTTCTTTTTCTTCTTCTCTCACAGCATGTGACTTCCCCCCCTTTCTTTCTTTTTCCTCGATCTTCAAAGTTTTTTATCCAAGAACGGTTCTTACACCATGGTTGGCAGGTAGGAGCCCTCCAATGCCAAAATCTGACAAGAACAGTTAAGAACTCACTTGAAGAACCGCTTAAAGATGCTCTAACCCCCACTAGACATGTGATAATTTTAAAACAAATGAAGGCTATATACTTCTATTATTTAAGAACATGTAATAAGAAGAGTTAATCTTTATTATTTAATTTTAAGGGCACCTCCAGTGCTAGAAGCTTATATGAGTTTCTTATTGACTTTTGGTGGGTCCTCTTTTAAGATATGATTGTTTATATAAGATGTTCAACTTAAATTTAAGTACTCCAAGTGAGAGAAAAAGTAAAAAAGGATGCCAGATCAGATAAGGAACTCCTCCTAAGATACTGCATTGGAGATGACCTAAGTATATGGTCAACAAACACAAATAGAGAATAATAAATTTAAGTAAAATTAATATTGCTTACCTGATAAGATTATTCATGTCATTTTAATAGTTTGACGCAATATTGATGTAACATATAGATGAAAGTACAAGAGTAAATGAGAAATTAAGATATAACTCTTTTAACTGTCCTAAAAATTGATATGTACTTTAGATGACAAGACTAAAATTACTATAGTTAATGACAAAATTAATAATTGGAATTTCTTTTACGCTTTACTTTTAAATTATATTTTTTTACATTTATTTTTTACTCTTAAATAAATATCTTTTATTACAGCTGATTTGACTTGAAATATTCTACATTTTTCTTTTCTTTTAAACAAATATCTTCCGTAGGGTGATTTACCTTGAAATACAATTAAATACTAAATAGAAATATCTCATTAAATAAAAATTCATAACATGATTTGATACTTTACTAAAGACTAACTCCTTTACCTAAATACAGTCGATGTGAATTAGTATTTCTGTTAAAAAAAATTACAAATATTATATTCTTGTTAAAAACATTGTTGGATTTCAAAATTCAAATGTGAGAGCTTTTGTGATCAAAATTCAGATTATGATTTTGTAAAAAAGAAAATCAGATTAAGATGTGTGAAAATTATTAGGTCTTTTTGTATAAAATAACATATGTTTAAAAATGCTATTTAGTATAAAAATTATTAGTTCTTGACTTTTGATTAAGGGAAACCTCTTTTGTCTTAATATTATTTACTTAGTCCCATATCAGTGTTAGTTTTTTTACGATGTAAGTTCTTAATAGATACATGTGATGAAATTTTTCATAAAAAAAGGTTAGGCAATGAAATAATATTAATAATGTAGTATATAAGATGCTGATTTTATGAGTTGTAGTTTCACAGTTTGTTCTCCTTCCCTTCCCATCATCCCATCTTCGTTCCTCCTGGCCTGGCTCCCCTTTCCCCCAATGCTGTAATTCTCTTTCTCTTCCCACATTTTTCTTCTATTTTTTTAACCTAATCATCCTTCACTTTATCTTCCTCATTCTCATTCCATTCAACTCTCATATGTAACACAACCAACCCTTTTCGCCCTCTTAATTTTCCCTATGAATCCACACCCCATTCAGCCTGCTTCATTCTTCACTCCTTTTTCTTCATCCGGTTTCATTGCAATTTTCTATTGAATGCATCTGATTTGTGTTTGCAATAAATACCACATACCTTGAGTCCACAGGTTTGATATATTCAAAAAAAGCATTTTTTTTCTTCATTTTTTGTGCTCTTGCTTGCATATGAATTCTGGGTTTAATCTGTTTTTTTGGCATCTGGGGTCGGGTTGTTTTGTGCTGTGGGGTTTCAGGTCTGTTTGTTTTCGTGTTTTGATTTGTTAACTTTGGTTGATGACTAGGGTTTTTTGGGGTGGAGGGGTGCCTGTGTTTTGGAGGGTGGTGTTATCTTATTCAATGGTTGTTGGATTTGTTTGTCTGAGGATTTTGTATTGGTGAACTGTTTCCGTGGTTTGGAGATTTGGGGTTTGGAGTTTGAAGGTGTTGGTGTTGGTTTTTGCTGTGATTTTGTTGAGTCATGAATCGTAGAGTGAGGAGGAAGGTGGCGAGGAAGAACAAAGGGAATGTGGTGCAGTCTAGTTTCCCTGAAGATCAAGATGAGGTTTTGGATTTTGAACCCCAAAGGCAAGGAGTTGTTGATTGGAAGTGCTTGCCTGATGATACAGTAATTCAGCTGTTGTCATGTCTGAGTTATCAAGATCGAGCTAGCTTGTCATCAACTTGTAAGACATGGAGGTCTCTTGGCAGCTCCCTCTGTTTGTGGAGTTCTCTGGATCTTCGTTCGCACAGGTTTGATGCCAGCATGGCTTCATCGCTTGCTCCCAGGTGTGTGCATCTTCAGAAGCTCAGGTTTCGCGGGGCAGAGTCTGCTGATGCGATAATTCATCTTCGAGCTAGGAACTTGCGTGAATTGAGCGGTGACTATTGCAGGAAGATTACTGATGCAACTCTCTCAGTGATTGTGGCTCGGCATGAGTTACTTGAAAGCCTTCAGCTTGGACCGGATTTCTGTGAGAGAATAAGTAGTGATGCTATTAAAGCAATAGCTCATTGCTGTCCTAAATTGAATAAACTCAGACTCTCAGGCATCAGGGACGTAAATGCTGATGCTATTAATGCCTTGGCTAAGCATTGTCCAAAGTTGACTGATATTGGGTTCATCGATTGTCTTGATGTTGACGAGGTTGCGCTGGGAAATGTGTTATCAGTTCGTTTCCTTTCTGTTGCGGGGACATCAAGTATGAAATGGGGAGTGGTTTCCCATCTTTGGCATAAACTTCCTAACCTGATTGGGTTAGATGTTTCAAGAACTGATATTGGTCCATCTGCTCTTTTAAGAATGTTATCCTTATCACAGAATTTGAGGGTTTTAATTGCTCTGAATTGTCCCATCCTTGAAGAAGACACCAGCTTCTCTGCTAGCAAATATAAAAACAAGTTATTAATCTCTCTTCATACTGATATTTTTAATGGGCTGGCTTCTTTATTGTTTGATAATACAAAGAGAGGAAACAATGTATTTTTAGACTGGAGGACCTCAAAGAATAATGATAAGGACCTCAATGAAATTATACCCTGGCTTGAGTGGATGCTATCCCATACACTTTTGCGTTCTGCTGAGAGTCCCCAACAGGGTCTTGATAGTTTCTGGGTTGAACAAGGTGGAGCACTTTTGCTTAGTCTAATGCAGAGTTCTCAAGAGGATGTTCAAGAGAGGGCAGCCACAGGTCTTGCAACTTTTGTTGTAATTGATGATGAAAATGCTAGCATAGATTGTGGAAGGGCTGAAGCAGTTATGCGAGATGGAGGTATACGCCTCCTACTTGGCCTTGCAAAATCTTGGAGAGAAGGGCTTCAATCTGAGGCAGCCAAGGTACTCTTTTTCCCCCATATGTGTATATAATTTGGTCAACCCGATCATTTCTAGTCACTTTTACTTGTACTGTTGTAAGAAAAAAAATGATATTTGCATTTTGTTGATGTAGTACTCTTGATATTTGATGCCTTTTACATGCATATTTCACTAGAAATCTTAACTAACAGAAATCTGACACAATCAATGTGTATTTGTCCTCCAAACTTTCTAAATTTGTGTAGGCCATTGCAAATTTGTCCGTCAATGCCAATGTGGCCAAAGCTGTCGCAGAAGAGGGTGGGATTCAGATTCTTGCTGGTTTGGCTAGGTCAATGAACAAGCTGGTGGCGGAAGAGGCTGCTGGAGGATTATGGAATCTCTCTGTTGGAGAAGAGCACAAGGTTGGAATTTGGATTTTGTATCTTGTTTAGTTTTTCATTTGTTGAAATTTAATGCTTAAAGTTAAAGTATAAACTTAAGAGGCTTCCATCATAGGGTGCCATTGCTGAAGCTGGTGGAATACAAGCTTTAGTGGATCTTATATTCAAGTGGTCCCCTAGTGGAGATGGAGTTTTAGTAAGTTTCTCTTATTTTATGGTTATGAGCTTGCTAATGGCCTTCTATTATATCCAGTAATGGAAGTTGCTGTTTTACGATGCATATGGCAGTTGGTTGATTACATTGTTTTTATTTTTTCAGGAACGTGCGGCTGGTGCATTGGCTAATTTGGGAGCTGATGACAAGTGTAGTACAGAGGTTGCACTGGCAGGAGGTGTACATGCTCTAGTGATGCTTGCTCGTAACTGCAAATTTGAGGGAGTGCAAGAGCAGGTAGCACTACTTTTTTATTGTTTGGGTACCACCCAGTTCTGTTGCTAAAATCTTTGAAGCTGTTTTATTAGGTAGATAATACCTGCCAGTTGAATATTGGAACTTATGATAGTTATTTTAAAATATTCTTATGATTGTGTTCTTGATTGACAATTCTTAGAATTAGGGCCTAATTCAACCCCACAAGACTAGCTTGTAAGGTTAGGAATACACAAGCTATATAAGCTCTATGTAAGCCATATCTCTAGTCGATGTAGTAATAAACACTACCCTTCAGGCTGCAATTAAGGCAGCAGCTCCCATAAAGGCTGCAGCTAAGACCGGCTAAGGGTGACTGCAATTAAGGTGGCTTTCCAACAATAATTGTTATTTCCTTTTTGCTCCTGCCAAGGTGGTTGGGGCTATGAAATTGTGGTTGGCCATTGGTGGGATTATTTGAACTTTTACCTACTAATTGTTAACTAAGAAGTTGGATGTCTTAGCAATGTCTAACTCCTGTTGACATTGGTGGTGCCATCGCATTACAAGGTGGTAGGGGCTACGAAATTGTGGTTGGTGGGATTATTTGAACTTTTACCTACTAATCGTTAACTAAGAAGTTGGATGTCTTAGCAATGTCTAACTCCTGTTGACATTGGTGGTGCCATCGCTTTACAAGGTGTTTACTTGCATCTAGAATTTCAGTCCAATTCTTGATTCCTTAATTGAATTTTTGGACTTATATTCTCTATGACTCTATCTTATCTCAATGTTGTTAAATGGCAGTGTCATGGCAGATTTTTTGCCAACCGCCAGAGCCAATTTGTGAAGGGAGGCCTGCTATGGCAGCGCCATAGGCCACAATGGTATGTTTGTATGGCGGAATTTTGGCCTTCCACCATATTCTGCCATCTACCATTGATAACACTGTCTCATCTTTCCTATTCTGGATAGACAATGATGTAGACATAAGTGGAACAAGAATCATGCATCAACTATTTCCATATGTGGCTATCAAAAAATGCGTGGATTTTCTTTTTCTCTCTGCTGACTTAGGACCATCAGTTACACCTTGTGGTAGTTACTTGAATATGTCATTTCAGTTTTGATGGAGATGTAGTCTACATTGTGTCTTATTCTGGTCAATGGTCATGTGCCAGTGCCACATGGGGGATGACATGCATGTCTTAGATGTGATTTTGCAAGTATAGACAATGCTAATGATGATCTAGCTAAGAGATGCTTAATATCATCTCCTATTGATTCTTCAGTTGTATGTTTTTTAAAATCTTGTCCTCTCCATTGAGGGATGTACGTGAATTGGTGTGGGATGATTAACATAACTACCTTTAAACATCAGGCTGCTCGTGCATTGGCTAACTTAGCTGCCCATGGAGATAGTAACAGTAACAATGCCGCTGTTGGACAAGAAGCAGGTGCTCTTGAGGCTCTTGTTCAACTTACTCGCTCTCCCCACGAGGGTGTCAGGTAATCTTTAACTGGTCTTTGCGCGTGTGTGTGTGTGTGTGCGCGCTATTGTACTTTTTTTTTAACGGTGTGTGCTATTGTACTTATGTATTGCTTTTATCCTTTTGTTAAAAAATAAGGGATTAGATGAACTAGAGGAAGATAGATGGAGGAAACACATGTGAATATGTTTTGCTTATGAGACTCTGAATAATTGTGATACAAAACACTGACTTAACACCTGTATTAATAAATTATATTTCTCAACACTCCTGCTTAAGTTTGCTACAGATAAACTCACTTAAAATAATATTAATCTTGAAAGTTGTAACTTCTGTATGGACTTCACAAACAATGACTTGAACCACAGTATGATCGGAAAAAAAGGGGCATTGCTTGTAGAAATAGGCTTCACAAATCCATCCATTTATACACCTTTACCCAACAGTTTAAGCTTGTGGGATAATTGATTCATGAAAGGTTTACCTTTAATGCTTCTTCTCTTGACCTGTGATCTTGTACCTTTAAAAATACTGCATTCACTCCAACATTGCTTTAACTTTCTTATATTTATTCAGGCAAGAGGCTGCTGGTGCACTTTGGAATTTGTCATTTGACGATAGAAATCGAGAGGCCATTGCTGCAGCTGGTGGAGTTCAGGCCTTGGTAAGTTTTGTACCATGTAAAGCCAATTTTATTTAAATAGAAAAAATAGATAGTATTAAATAGAAATAAATAGATTCAAGGGATGATAAGAAACATTCCAAAAGACTGAAAATCTGAGACAGATAACGGGACATACTTGCACTATAAACCATTGTTGAATTTAGAGCGGGGGATTGAGGGAGAGAGACTGGGAGATAGAATGGAATTACTTTCTTCTACTGTACATCCTTTATGCAGAGCATCCATATTAGAGATAATATTCTACTGTTAATAGTCTTCTACGATACATTTTTGAATGGATATTGTAGAATATTCTAGAATATTATAAATAGTTATAGAATATTCTAGAGTATTAGAATTAGTTGTAGAATATTCTAGAGTATTAGAATTAGTTGTATATAATGAACCCTTTGGGTTTCAATCTAAATGAATGAGAAAGAGTATTCACATAACAATAGATATAAAGTGCCTTAATTCAAATTGTTTTTCCATGTCATGAGAAAGAACATTGAAGTTAATCCATTTTTAGGGAACAAATTTCAATCATAAAAGTGAGTTAGACTTTTTAAAATGCATTAATGTTAATTTCTATTGCAATCATGATTTTGTGCAATAAATTTTTTGGAGAGATTATGAATTAATGTTTCACAATCATTTTCAATTTTATTTGACAGTTAATATGTAGAGGCTATAGAGATGAATACTTTTTTTTCACTTTTCTGAAGAAAAATAATCTTTTGTGAATCTTGTAAATCCTTTTACCAGATCATTGATCTTGTAGAACTGTAGGAGACTGAAAAGTTTAGTATATTGATGTTTTGATATTGTGGTTTATATAGGTTGCTCTTGCCCAAGCTTGTGCTAATGCCTCCCCTGGACTTCAAGAGAGGGCTGCTGGTGCTCTGTGGGGATTATCAGTCTCGGAAACTAACAGGTATTTTTAAGAGTTCAGTTTATATCTTATCCCAATCCCAATGATATTGCTCCCTGAATCTTATTCTTAAGTCTTTTTTTGGAACTCTTTTCTTATATGATGGATGGAGTATTGGGGTAGACCATTTTTGTACTAAAGATGATATTTCTCTTTTATAACTGATTGATTACATTATTTCAGAATTCAGAGTGTAGTATTATTAGTTTTTGGATTTAGACGAGTTTATTGTATTGGTCTTTTGCTTTCTTGTATTCCCTTTCATTATTTTATCTCCTTTTTTTGGTTCCAGAGGATTCTTTGTAGGTCCTTTCCATATTTTTCTTGCTTCCTTTTTGACAAATCCTTTTTTCTTTTCTTTTTTATTTATAAATATAAAAATGATATTGAGTTTTGAATCTTTTCACCTGCTTTCATAATCCCAATATTTGTTATCCTATCTCCATTCTAATTTTGAACTTAAATCTTTATGATGAGCCATTAAGGAAATTTGAAAATCTTAGAATAGGCTTTCTACCACTTTTTTTCCTCTTCCTTTTCCTTTTAATTTTAATTTTTACTCTTTTTCGACCTTATTGCAATATCTTCTATGATTATCTAATTCCAAATTTCTCTCTTCTATTCCCTTCATCCAATTCCATATAGGCCTAAGTTTAATTATTAATATCCTTTTTTCTGATAGAATTTTGGTTATTTGTGTGGGGAATGCTGGTGTTTATGTAATTGCATATTATTTTAGACTTATGGGTTCAGACTTCTCCTGTAATTTTGTCTTTTTTATTCCTCCTCATTAATTCATCAAAATAACTTAGTCTGGAGTCAAAATCTAGTATAAATCATTTATTCACTTAAATGAAAATATGGAATTAATGATATGAGTGCAAGGCATGAAGGGAATGCATTGGAATCACATCACAGTCAAGTGGCATTGATTCTTCTGATATCTTAAATGTGGTATATATGCAGTGGAAAAGCCAAGTTTATGAGTGTTGCTAGGCTTTTAATGGTGGTTGATTGTTGTTCCGTAATGGCACAACAGGGAACAACTCTGTGGGGATCTGTAACTGTGGAAACTGTCTTTATCAGTTGACTTTTTAGGAGGGGAGGGTGATTTTTCTGCTTGGATTCTTTTGGAATGTTGGGATCTTATTCAATAAAAAAATTGGTACATTTTCTTTTGTAAGTGCTCATATCAGTTGATTCAAGTTTCATTTTTGAAATGGAATTGTAATTCAACTACTGAAGAGAAAGAAAGTATTGAGTTAACTAACCTCTTTAGGAGATAGAACATCCTGGGTGGAGATTACGTTTATTGGACTGAGTGCTAATCTCTAGGCTAAAGCTATAATCAAGGTGCAACTTTTTTCTACTTAAGTGCATTTGTTCTAGTGCTTTAATCAATCAGACTTCCACCAACCTCAGCCTTGTCAATGCAGAATACTGGCAAAGTTACCCATCCCCCTCCCCTTCACAGAACTTGCCTCCGGCAGTTTTGTGCCTTTCTAGAAATTGAAGTCACGACCTTTGATTCTTATACCATTTGTTTGATTGATCACTTACAGAAGGTTAGTGGGAAAATTAATGGCTTAGCTAAGTCTGAAGAATGAAGGAAAAATATTGAGGGTTACATGAGAAGCATATATATGGGACAAGGTTGTCAAAATTACGAATTTTACTTGTAAAATCATACAATCCTGAGTTTTGGATGGCTTCTGTGCTCGATTCAGTGTGGGATCGCTGTGGAGTGGATCATACTAGGATCGGCAAGCAAATTCAGAGTTGAAGACCCGCGACATTGTAGATTGGGCAGCCCAGTGCAGAGAAAACCTATTTTGTGGTTTTTAGCCCTAACAAGCATTTCCCTTTAAGCAAAGTTTCTCTTCTCCCACTCAGCCAACTGGTTTGTGTTACCGCTACTTTGCCACACAGCATGACATACACTTTTCTTTCTCTACATTCTGTTTTTGAGTTTAACGCGTCTCTTGTTTTGATTTTTCTTTCTCCCCATTTCCAACCTGGATCTCTGATTGCTTTTAGTTGTGTCTTATTTCTTTTCTTTCCTTTTTTTTTGGGGGGGTTGGTTTCTAACCCTCTCTCTAGGTAATTTTGGTTTATGTGGATCATATTGATCTAAAACTCATGTTGGGCTTGTTCTGGGCCTTTGAAATAAAGCCTCTGATTTTGGTTTCTCCCTGCCCGTCTTTCTGCTTTTTTTCTTCTTATTGTTTCCTTATAATCATTAAAAAAAAAACTAGTGTACCCCAAGTTCCAGAGGCTTCTCGCCTTTATAATCATTATTAAATATTAAATTGAATTAAGATATTAATAATATGATCAAGCTATCAAAGGAAACTAAATAATATGATCACACTGTCTAAGGAAACAAGAAACTAAGTAGTTAATTATGCTGCTTTAGCGGCAATTCGCAGGGTGCGGTTGCAGATTAGCAACAAGCATGGCATGGCACAAAACGTAGTATGGTGCAAGTTTGTCGTCGTGGTTGAAGCGTCGTGTTTTGCAGCTAAATGCTATGGCCATGGGCATAAGTGGTCATGATTCCAAAGAGGCGTCAATTTTTTATTTTTTATTTTTACTTTTCTAGCGAGGCAGAGATGTTCTGCAACTTCTGGCAAGGTCTGCAATTCTGACGATGCAGAAAGAGCTTAAGAGAAAATGAGAGATTAGGGTTTCTTGTGATTTTGGTGAGACAGAAAGAGTTGGAGAGAAAGATTAGGCAAAAGGATTTTCCTGAAAGAAGATGGTGGCTGATGGGAGAAAGAGAAAGAAACAAGGGTTTCTCACTTTCTTTTACTTTTTGGGTCAGAGTGGGTATTGGGCCTAAATCTTAGATTGGCCACTCTCCAACCCAACAATATTAATCATATATAAATACTATTTTTGCCAGAGAGTTTTTTTTTCCTCTTTTTATAATTAATCCTTCTTTCCTCTTACATTGGCCACTCAGTGATTATACTATTGTAAAAACATAAAGTACTCTATAAAATTTAAAAATATAGAAAAAATATTTATACATAAATAAAAAATGTAATAATTAAATTAAATGCCTATAAGTAGAAATAAAATAAAATAAGAATAAAAAATGTTCTAAAACATTCTTACTTATAATACATGATTTTGTTTCTTTTCTTTGACTAATATATGGATTTGAATTTGGTAAAAGAAAGTTGTCATTCCATGATATCATTATCTTTTTACACTAGATTATACTTATTTTTTATTAATGTTGTTTTTTGTTTTTGTTTGCTTAGTGTTGCCATTGGACGAGAAGGAGGTGTTGCACCTCTGATTGCACTTGCCCGGTCTGAAGCAGAGGTAACTTGTTCCCTTGATGTTTGATGTTTATGGATATTTTTATTAATCAATGCTAGACAAGTACATAACAATGCCGAAAAAGCTTCCCATTTTGGTGTATTAATTAGTTAATTGTTGGTCTTGTTATTATTTACATTATTTTTAAGTCGCTTTAGAAGCTGTTTGCACTTATATTGGCTTGTTCCACAAGTTTTTTCTCTTTTAGTGTTTATTAATAGTTTTTCATATTAATTCATAGTTCGCATCACTTGTTATCTGGGTTATGCAGGTGGTTTAACAGAACAACTTATATTTGCTGCTAGCTGCTAGCTACTAGGCTGTTGTCAGCATCTTCCTTTGGTTTTTAATAAAGTGCCTTCTCTTGGTTATGATAAAAGGTTTACTTCGAGTTATTGTTGTCATGAACAAACAATCACAAAAGGCTTAAGCTGATAAGTGAATACATGTGAATGGTTTTTATATTACAACTAACATTCCCTCTCATGCAAGAGCTGTTTGGGCTTGTAGTGTGGATAATTCACAGGGCTACCTATCTTGTGTTGAAATTCAACTTTTTACTAGAGGAATGGGGTTGCAAGGATTGAACTCTAGACTATTTTTTGATACCTTGTCATAAATCAACAATCCCAAAAGCTTAAGTTGTTAGTTGAAGATACATGAATGATTTATATTACATCTTGTAGTTTTGGAAATTCTCACCATATATACTAAACCTTTTCCCACATGAATCTGATGATAGAAAGAGTAACAAGTAATGACTTTGGTTGCATTTATATATACATATAATTAAGTGTAACCATTGTGCCAAAAGCCTTGGTCTTGGCGGCTGGTGCATCTTTTAATGTATCATGGACTTTCATATGAATATCTGGTCTTGTTTTTAAGCTTTCATTATTTGTATTTAGCCTCTTCTGGGCAATACTTTGTTGTGTATTTTACTATGTGAGTTTTGGCTCCTTCATACGTTGCCCATAAGTATTTCTCACCTCACAAGCATTCTGGATATTTTTGTCTTTATATTTTTTTACCATCCTTATCTGTTTATATATGTAAAATCCTGATTAAATTCAAACTACTTTTTACTTTCCACTTTCAGGATGTTCATGAAACTGCCGCAGGAGCACTATGGAATCTTGCTTTCAATGCTAGTAATGCTCTAAGAATAGTAGAGGAAGGTGGAGTATCTGCACTTGTTGATCTCTGTTCTTCATCAGTATCAAAAATGGCACGATTCATGTCTGCGTTGGCATTGGCATACATGTTTGACGGGAGGTAATTAATTTGATTAAAACCTGCTGTGTGCATATCACCCTTTTTGTTTGTTTCTTAGAATGCTTATTTTCTTATTTGACTAATGTCCTTTATTGAAGCTTGTTGAGATATTATGTTTATTATGGAGATATGATGGAGCTTTGATTTACGTTGTTTCTGTTCATATTTTATTTATTTGTATTTATAGTAGAATGAATATGTGAAGCAAATGAAAATGACTTTACTGTAAAATAAATTGTTTAACAATGTATAAGAGATCATTTTATGCATGTTATTTGAGCATCATGATGTGTTTTGCAGAATGGATGAATATGCTTTAGTAGGCACTTCATCTGAAAGTATTTCTAAGAGTGTGAGCTTGGATGGAGCTAGACGGATGGCTTTGAAACACATTGAAGCTTTTGTCCTTATGTTCTCTGATCTACAAGCATTTGCGGCTGCTGCTGCATCATCTGCTCCTGCAGCATTAGCACAGGTTACTGAAGGTGCGCGCATTCAAGAAGCAGGACATTTGAGATGCAGGTATTTTTTTCCTCCTTGTACTCTAGTAAAAGTAGCTCTTTTCATAACAGTTGTACCTTACTACCTCATACAAAGGTCTTATTTTCTGATTATGCAAAGCCATCTCCGGTTTTTGTGGATTTGGCGTCAAAATTTTATTTGTTGCAATAGTGCATACAATTTTAAGTTTTTAGCACTTACACTTTTCTTCCTTCATCTGTATTCATGCAGCTTATATATTTATCATGTGCATATAGTGGATATTTTGACCAATCATATTCTGAATGCTTGCTTCATGAAAGTATAGTGAATATTAAGTAAGAAGTGAAAAAAATTATCTACAAGTATGTTTTGTTTTCTTCTTTCAAAGTGCATTTTTTACTCAACGATAATGTTTAACTGAGAAGTCTCCCACATGTTTATTTCATGGACCATTAAGACTGGAAGGAGTTACAAAATTATTATATGATGGCTTAATATATCTACCATATTTTATTTGATTGTTTCTCAGTGGTGCTGAAATTGGAAGATTCATCACTATGCTACGGAATCCATCATCTATACTCAAGGCTTGTGCAGCATTTGCCCTTCTCCAGGTAACTATAGCAAGTAGCAACATACTTAATTTTGTTTTTTATATCTATATTTGGTTCAAATTTTGACGTTCCTATGTGTTGATCTTTCAATTGTAGTTTACCATTCCTGGTGGACGACATGCCATGCACCATGCTAGCCTCATGCAGAGCCTGGGAGCACCAAGAGTTCTGCGTGGTGCAGCCGCAGCAGCAACTGCTCCACTTGAAGCAAAAATCTTTGCCAGAATTGTTCTTCGCAATCTTGAGTATCACCAGATAGAGCAAGCTCTAGTGTAGATGAATTCATTTGTTGTTTAAAGTCCCCTTTCTCAAACCATTTTGGACTTGTAATATTTCACCTGTATACAAACTGTCCAATGTGTCATAAGAACACTAATCGGTGACCATGATGCATGTGATGTGAAGCAAGTTATAAATTGACATGTTTCTACTTTCCATCTTTGGAGCTGCTTAGAAAACAGTTCTTATTAAGATGTATTTATTCCCTCCCTTGTACCAATCTCTTCATATCGAGGTTGCAACAAATAGGCGCATTGACATAAATTTTGATGTTTTTTTTTCCTTTGTTTTATTCTACAGTATTATGTATAATTATATGTTTATAGATATTTTAGAGACTTGTCAAAGTTTCGGTTCATTTTAGTTACTTCCTAGAAATAGAATCTCATTGGAATACATTTATGATTTCTTTGCTTTGCCGCTTCAATTCTAATATACATTTAGTCTTTCGAGTTAATTAATAAAGAAGTTTTAGAGTTGGTCTTACACTTGTATCTTTCATTTTAGGTAAATTTATTTAGGGTTGGAAATGCTTATTTTCCTTTTTAAAAGTCTTTCATTTATGCTTTTAGTTTTAGACAAAAAAACATTTATGCTTTTAGTTAAAGTTTGTTATGATTGAAATTTTCAAATTATTATTATTATAAAGACAAGTACAATTGTGTTTGTTTGCATTTTTATTAAATTTTAAATATTTTATTCAAAACCATTTTTATAATTTAAATTGTAAATTTTAACTGAAATTTATTAACTTAAATAATCCTGTCACTATAAGTTTTTTAAGGAATAAATAGTTTATGTACTGTGATAGGTTACCTCACTCTATCATATTATCATATATCAATAAAATCATTCTTTTAGTATTTAATACTCGATTTTCTCTTTTTCAAGTTCAAAAATAGATCTTGAAAAAACCTAGCTCTTGGATTCCGATCCCAATTCAGTGTAAATCCCATCTTTGACACCATCGGAGAATGAAGTTCCACCACCAATTCATTGAATGATTGAACATCATTGCCTTTCTTATGTTCAAAAGCATTTTTTCATCGTTTGCATCATCTATGTTGTTGAACTCGATAATAAAAACTTTCTTACGTTGAAGTAACAAGTTGAGTCCTATCTTGAAAACACATCATAATGTCGCAATCAATAATTTTAATATTAATAAATTAAACTCTTTAAAAATAGTAATAATTGTCATCAAAATACAAATAAATAAAATTTATGTATTTTCTTGATCAATTTGATTTTTACTTAATTTTTTTATTTTTCAATTTTTCTCAACCCTTTTTTTCTTCAAATAATCAATATTTCTACTGCACATGTTTATAATTAGATATGTAAGAAAACAATGTTTATTTCTTTTAATATATTGAAAGGAAATGAAGAAGAAAGGGAAGGGGTGTTTAAGACATGATGATGTAACAAAATGTTAAATAAAAATTGAGTGTGCAATTGAAAGATAAAATAAGTATAGAAAAAAATTATATATAAAATTTTGCTATCTTTATCTTTCTCATTGTTGTCTTCATAGTCATTAAAGTATCTTCTTTTACATGATATGCTATGATATTGATACACAATACATGATATGATATGATGTTTAAGTAGTAAAAACAATGATTAGTTAATAAAGGATACTTTACATCATTAAAATCGTAAAATAATTATAAATGATGAGTAGATGAACAAATTTTCTAATATTTGCATTCTTAAAAGATAGTATGTGAAGAATAATTTACAATAAAGGATTACAAACTTGTAATGTTAAAATTTATAATAATTTTTACATTATTGATAATTTTATATAGAATGTATTTTCTTTATAGATTACATTAATATGTAGTTTTAAATTGAGGGGGAGACAAACTTGTAATGTTATCATTTGTCTCCCCCTCAAGCCTTTAAATTTAAAGGAAATAAAAATACAAACATCAAACTTAAATTTCTTAAAATGTAACTTCACATTAAAATAAATTTGAATGAATAACTTAAAATGAATCTGAAGAGAAAGAGAAAAATCATGAATTTAATCTTTTTCCTCTAAAACAAACTAACAATTATATATTGTTTATCTTTTCTTGGTTAATTTCTCTCACTCACTAAGGAGTGATAGCATACTCTCTCTATACACACCAGTCAATCCAAACACAAAGACACTCTTGTGTTACCCTCAAACGTGGAGGAGGGGATCACTTTATCAATGCATCCAATTGATGTGGCAGTGGAATCTCTGATAACCTAATTTCCAATGCCACGTAAATATTGTTGCTGCAAGCACGGTTTACTAAACCGTTGAAGGATTCCATATGATGAAATAAATGAAGTCGGAGGACACATTGGTTAAGAGTAAATATCAATGGAATGTGATGGTGTTTGGAATGTCAATGGAATAAGCTTCCGAATTGAATTCCTAAGAAAATCTCTTCAGAAGAAGCAGGTGGGTAGGTGCAGCGGCCAAGCCAAAATACGATGTAGCAAATTGGTGATCGGAAATTAGAGAAAGCCAATACTTACATTACATATGCATTTTCAATCTTAACAGAATATCTTCAATCAACTCGTTAGGGAGTGTCTCAGGCTTTTCAATCTTTTCTTCTAATAAGTGAGCAATTGAACCACAATTTTTTATTTTTTATTTTATAAATGCTAACGGGTAATAAGTGAACAATTGAATCACTATTTTTTTGATAAATTCTAACGGGTAATAAGTGAACAATTGAATCATTTTTTTTTTTTTTATCTAACCATAGATATCCTATATGGAGACAATTTCGAGTTGAGTAGAACCATAGGAGGACAATTGAACCACTATACACCTATACTTACAGGGATAACAAAAAATGTAAATAAGGAATGATAATATTTAAGATAAAAGATTTAAAATTATAAACGAGATATTTGTGTAATTAATATGAATTTTGTGAAAATATTTTTAAATTTAAGCATCGTTTAGGATAAATTGGATATTATTTTTTATTTTGTTCATAAATAATGTGTTTTTAGATATAACTTTTTTTTTTATCTTTTACCACTTTTAAATTCTTTTTCTTAATTTATTTTCACATTAAGATTATTCAAACTTTAAATATGGATATATCACACCGATTTAAAGATAGCTTTCTGTTTTACATAAATTAAATTTTAAGATTACTATATATTAATCAATCTTACAAATTTAATTGCAATCTTAGTATGATATATCCAAATTAATCACATGTATTGATAGATGATGACAAAGTATAAAAATCCCGAGTATGGCATACTCTTTTTCCTTTTCCAAACCTAATGCCATGCAAATGTAATTCCTATGCTCAAGCACTGTGTACATGCAGGGAGCAAATTTTTGCCTAGTTTTAAGCACCGTGACGTTAATTAAGTATCCAGAAGAGGCTTCCAACTCCATTTTTAAGTTTTGGTATTAAGTCTTCAATGCTACAGCATTAGACCTTGCTTCCTTATTAGCCTTAGCAATTAGCTCTTCACCTAAACAACCAAAACACACAATCAGTTCACAACTTGGTAATCTAACTAATGATCAAGATTTCTATCAAAAGAACTATCAAAAATTGGATAAAGGAAAACAACGAAGTTGTTGAGTACAAGTGTGGTGTCTAATTCACTTATATGGTTGTTCGTGTAAATCTCCCCGATATTTACCCCCCTCGATTTCCCAACAAGTGGTATCAGAGCCGATGGTTCGACTTGGTGACCGGCTCGTTTGTTTAGGCGGTGTTTGTGGATCCATGGACATGAGATCCTTTGTATCGAAAGTCTTCCTGGCTAGTGAGTCCATGCATGTGTAAGCCAGACAGCGAGTCTTGCAATTGTTGCAACGGTACAAGATTTGGTTTCCGCTCGAAGGGGAGTTTGTTTACCATGTGGAAGAGACTCACACTTGAGGGAGAGATTGTTGAGTACAAGTGTGAGTTAAAAAAAGTCCCACATCGGATAAAAATAGAAAAATTTAGCACCATATAAGTGAGGAGAAGACCCATAATCCCGTGCCTTAAGGTTTTGGGTCAAAGTGTGGTGTCTAATTCACTTATATGATTGTTCGTGTAAATCTCCCCTACTAAAATCATGAAAAAAAAAAAAGCAGAGTATGTGTGTCTGCGCACTTAAAATATTATTTAATCTATTTTACTTAATTATGAACACTACAGTCTAGGATTTATCTAAAAAGTAATCTAATGTATTAAAACAATTACTAAGTACTAACTATAGTTACAAGACTACCAATACATTGGGGAAAATGGTAATGTCGTAACTAAACATCCATGCATATAATATAAAATGGAAATTTTGAAATTTTCTTCTTATAACATAAAATTATAAAACTAAACAACTATGCCTACCAAAAAAACAGGACTAAAAAATTAATAAGAGTTTAATTTATATACACCTCTAATGTAAAACATTTTTACAGACATCAATAAAATTTGACTATTTTGCCAGGTAATTAATATGGTTTGGCAATAAAGTAGATATCTGTGTAGAAATATTTTTCAGTAAGTCAGTGACTATGTATATATATTAAAATCATAAAATATGTCCTTGAGGATGTGTCCAGGTATATGTGAAGGTGCAGTTGTAGTTTGAGGTTCTTGTTCAGTTGCAATTTGAGGTTCTTCAGTTGTTGTCTGAGGTTCTTGTTCAGTTGCAATTTGAGGTTCTCCAATTGTAGTTGTAGTATGAGGTTCTTGTTTAGTTGCAATTTGAGGTTCTTTTTCAAATGCAGTTGTAGTTGGAAGTTTTTGTTCAGGTATAGGTTGCACATGTGACTTTGTGTCCTTGGATGTTGTATTTCCAATGAAGGTTAATTTTATTATCTTAATAGCAATGAGAGTCAAAAGTGTAGCTGAGGGCACAAACACAACATAAGGTATGGCATTCATAAGTGCAAGTTGCACTACTTGTCCTGCTTTCTTAGCCATCATGGCTGCTGCTGGTGCCACTATTGCAGTGATTAACATAGATTCATCTGCTTTGTTCAGATTCACGTTCTCATTAATGAATTCAGTGAGCATCTTCTTTTGGTCTTCCTTATTAGTTTCTTTCCATGTTCGAACAAGTCCTGCAAAATGAAAGTTTGATTAGAGCTGAAAATCTTTTATAGTTTAATGCAAAAGTTTGAATGAAAAACATGATCAGGTATAAAGTGTTTTCCCCAAGGAAGTTAGAGATGGAAGATGAAAAACCTATCCATAAACGTGTGGTGTTATAACGTGTGACAGAAGGATGAATGTCATTTAACTTTTTAGGCTAAATCACCTATTTAGTTTTTTTTATTTAATTTGATCATTTATTTTTTTTAAATTCAATTTGATTATTTATTTTATTTTTTAGTTCAGTGTAGTCATTTTTTAAGTTTATTTGACTCTTTATCTTCTTTTTTTTTTTTTTTGTTAAATTTGATCCTTTATCTTAT
>PYAF01000641.1:732755-758027 GCA_007407185.1 Glycine tomentella | reverse complement strand
CCCCCCCCCCCCCCCCCCCCCCCCAAAAAAAAAAAAAGCTACATTCATATGTTTAACATAACATGAAATACTTGCGCCGCTAATTATCTGAGTATTTCCATCTGTATTCGCTCTTTGATTTTAATTGAAATAATGAGGTATTTCCAGGAAAAAAAAAACATGAGATACTTATTCTATTAACTTTATCTGAACTTCATGTCAGTGTTTATGCATGTTGATTGCACTGTAGATAAAAATCTTTCTGACATTATTTATGGCCTAAGGCCAAGTGCAGATGCAAAAGTTCATCGAAGGGGGCTGAATGTTTTTTCTTCTCATTTTGTGTTTATTTAAATATTAATTTTTAAAGCCTCTCCATATTATAATTCATTTTATCTTTAGGTGCAATATTCGTTCATGATTCATGTAACAAGGCAATCATTAGAGCATTGCAACAAAGACGAAAACATTTACAGGTTTGACAGCTCCACAATGTTTGATGTTGCAAGTGGTTCTAAAGGCAAAATTAACATTGTCACACTTCGGACAAATCCAGTCCCCTTCAGATAAACCATCTGGCCCTGCATAGACAATGCAACATGGTTCATTTCTTCAATATTTCTTTTTTCTTCCTTAATGTATTAAGACAATTAAGATGCAATGTTAATGATTCTACTGCAAAGGTTCATATAAATGCAAAATATAACACATACACTTTGATTTTGTCTGTTGCCTGACTGTGTCAGACGATGCTGAATGGATTTTGATGACAGACATTAGAGCCTTAGTTTTGTAAGTTTATTATGGACCATAAAGTGAAACTCTAAACTACCAGTTATGAACTACAAAGGCTAGCGGGTAGTAGTTGAAACAACAAGTAATTAGTAAATTTCACACTCCAATAGATTTCTAAACTCTCTATACTTCATATTTTCAATATATCTTTATACAATATGGTGAAAAGTGAGCCTTTACATCGAAACTTGCTTCTTTACTTTGTGGAACAAACTTTGCTTCTTAAACTGAAGTTCTTCAACAAACAACACTTAAATAAGTATTTTTTTTCTTTCCCACAAGCTATTTTGGTCAAAGTAGATGAGCCTATAAGCTCACCAAAAACCTTACCAAACACATTGGTATAACTACTAAGCCAAGTTCAATATTTTAAAAGACTATTGAGCTAACCTTTTGCAAAGGACAACTATTCGAAAAGCAAGAAAATTCTTAAGGTGAATTGATATATGAAACAATACACAAACAAATATACCAAAGATACAATGATATACAGATAAATCAAGAAGTAATAGATCCTGAAAATACCTCCTCTGCGTTTTCGAGATGCAACATTATCAGCTACTAATCCTTCAGTCCATGGAGGAGGAGGACTTTGAAAGCCATATCCATCAATTCTAGGCCTTGGATCATAATCAATACCTGATTCAATGGTAACTTAAATAATTATAGGTGCACAACTAAAGAAACACAGATACAGTTACTAGAAGAATACCTCCAAAGGTTGCAGGTGGGAACATGGGCAATGGACTGTATGGTGCACGAGCCCTAGCATAGAAACCATAATCATACTGTATGCCAGGATGAGGTATTCGGGATCCAAACTGACTTGGCATTCCATATGATGGAGGAGGAATGCCAACACCACCATGGTAGAAGGGATGACTGTTTCTATATGGGCTTATAGTGGGGGTTGGCTGCAGATCCCAATAAATCAAACACTTGTCATAAGTAAAAGTTACCAAGCATAAAACAACAATTATGCAAATTTTTAATTCATTGTTGTCACCTTGAGCTAATTTTAACCAAGAATTATACGCTAAGAAAAATCTATGTTCATAAATTAATTTATATACTGGGATAAATTAATTTATATTTATAGATACCCATTCCACAAATTTTTCACCCAGAAACTATAACATGAAGTATCAAATATTTACAGGAGATTTGGATGTTTCACTATTCAAGTAATCAAGTTACAAGAAAAAGAATATAAATATATTTGCTTCTACAAACAAAATTCAAAAACTGAGAAGAAAACAAAAAATATGATATGAAATAGATTCCACTGTGGCATCCTTCAGTTTTTTCTCTTCTATTGTTTTGGTCCAATTTGTCATCTATTTGTACATATCCAGTACATGAGTTTGTCCATTGCATACCTTTTCAAATAAAATTACTCATTCACCAAGATGCGAGAACATCACATGACAATCCAAAACAAGCATGCACTTACTGGAGTTAGAGTTAGGGTTGGTCTTGGGGCACCACAGTGTCCCTGGTTGCAAACAGTTCTAAAAGAAAAGTTTAAGTTCCCACAATTAGGACAGGTCCAATCTCCATCTTTACGCGAAACTGATTCCAATAAAAAAAAAAAAAAAAATCTAAGCTTTATAAACATCTGAACATTCATATGCCAGGAGCATTGCATTAACATAAATAGGTAGACTTTCACTAGGTCCAGGCATGAGGTCATCTCCTACAGAAAATAAGGGTCATTAAAAGGGACAGTATTAATGCTTTTCAGATAAGCTAAAAAGAAGGTCTCTCTTACTCTCCGCTCCATGGCAGCAACAATTTAACTAGCACATGGAGCAATAAAAATGAACATGGGTTTCATGGTTAAAACCAAAAGAAAATCAAGCAAAGTAGTTTACAATTGTAATTGTCATCGCAATCTTTAATCACTGTCAAATCAAATTACAAGCCCTTTAAGTGCAAATGTTTTCCCCTTTACATTTATTTTGGAAGAGAATGTTTTCTTTCCCCTTTTCTTGACCTCTCTCATCAAGAAAACTTCTCTTGGCAAACAAAATTCACTTTCAAATATATATAAAACAGCTTCTCCCAATCAATAAAACAGGCTCTCTCAGGTTCTCCGCTTGACTACAAAACCAGGTTCAACTTCTAAATAAATGACATCATAAGAAGCACACCTTTTTCTGAGAGACTACTTTATGGTCCTATTTGTATAAACTTTTCAGCAAGTTTCATAGAAGAAGAAAATAACGTCTCAGTGAGTATTAAGTACTTAAAATAAAAAGATAAAATGAATTAAACTTTTTTCTAAGTTAAAATCAACTTATACACTACCACTGAGTATGAAAGCAAAAATTCTCTCTTTTGACTACACCACATTGTGTGCCTAACCAAAAACAAATTTCACCTCATAAATTTGAATTCAGACAGTCCAGAATACAAAAGCATAGTGCTAATTCCTCTTCATGTAGCAAAAAAAAAAAAAAAAAACATTGTTGCAACCCCGGATAATAAAACAAGACATGGGGAAAGGAAAAAAAGCTACTTGCAGTATTAGGCACCATAAAGATCATATATTTACCGTCGTTTCGAAACCTTTTTGATCCAGGGGAACCTCGATTGTTGACCTGAGAGCAAGGGTACAAGAAACCCACACAGTAATACAAAGAAAAAACGAAAGTTTAGTACGAATGAGATAAACATGGATGATGGAACATTGCATAGAGATTGAAGCAAACCCACCTTTGTAGAAGCCATTGGAATATAGAAGGACTCGGAAATTGTCAGAGAGGGGAGAGAGACGAGTCAAGAGTGAGACAATACATTTTTTTTATCGGTAAGATTTTTTTATCGGTTACGAATCGAACACGGTATTACTTATAAGTAAAGAAAATTAATATTATTTATTAGGATTAATTAAGTGTTTAGTAACTCTGTTTTTTAATCTCAATTTTTAGTCCTTTAAAATATTTGTAGCAAATTTTATTTTATTTTTTAAAATTTTTCGTTGACATTTTTAGTTTCTCATTTATCTTTGCTGTTCAAGATTAGTCATTATATTATCTATTTTTTTATGTACTTTGAATTAATTTTAAATAATAAAAATAAATAAAAACTAAAAATAATAAAAAATAAAAATTATCAAAAAAAAATTAGATACTAAAATTTAGAATATGAAAAAGTTAAATTACCATATTTATTATTTCATTATAAGTATGCACAAAAAAACATTAAAGCATAAAAGGTGATTTTAAGACATTATTTATATTTTTATTTAATTAACCATATTAATTTCAATTTTTTTCATGAAGTCATGATTATGAAAATTAAATATATTAAATATTGTAGTTATTTAGGAAATTTATTAAATAAGTTCTTATAAATTATATATCTCATAGTATGTGTGAACATTTAAAAAAAATAGAAATAACTAATTTAGCTATATAATGATTAAAAGTTTGACTCATCTTTATAACGTATCATCATGATGTAATGTTACGAGTGATTTTGCATTCATGTGATTAATATAAAGTGGAAAAAATGCATGATCAATTTTTTTTAATCCATGAGCATTTTAATATAAAATATTACACATTAGTATATATAATATTAATTTAAAATATTTTTGTATAAAACATTGCCTATTTTAAAATTAAAGTTTTGTTACTTTGGTTACATATGATAATTGGATTCAATTCACTTTATAAAAAAAATTGAAAAAAATGTTAACTTTTTTATTTTATTTTTCAACAACACGTTGTATCAATAGACATATCTATATCTATATAATATTTCCTTTTTTTTTTTAACTTGTTCCATTTTTTGAAAAACTTTGATTCTATTTATATATCATTTGAAGAAGTCCGATCAAAGTAAAAATATAGATTGTTTTTAAGATAACATTAATTATTTTTTCTCAATTATACTCTAATCTGTTAATTATTTTATACATTTTTATAAAAATAGATAAGAAATAACTGAAAAGAAAAGAACCCCTCGATCAAGATAACTATTCTTATTTATTTAGAGTGGATTAAAATTTATAAGAAAAAAATATTTTTTAAACATTTAAATTCTATTTTAAATTTAAATAGATCATTTAAATTATGGTATAAAAATATTATTTATTAACAAAAATTATTTTCAAAATTATTGAAATTTAATTTAAAGATAGAGTTAACTAAAGAAGAGTAGATTGAAAGATATAAATAATTAAAAAAATCAATTAAATAGATAACGGGGAAATAAATGTAATTTAATTTTTTTATTAGTAAATGTAATTTAATTTGAGATGATTGAGAGAGAAATTTTGTGATTGACCAATAGTCACTGGTATGTGTTCGAACAATTTCAATTAATTTAATTTTTCTTTGATAATAATCAATATGATTTTTATAAGGTTACCCATCAAAATGAATTTTAATGGGATCAAGGAAAATCATGTCTTCATCCATACGCATCTAAAAGACAGAAAAAATCATAGTGAGAATATTTAATTAAGAAAGTGATGAGAGAAAGGCTCTCACTCTCTAAATTGTGTATTTTTTTATACAATGAAGCTAAAAACTCAAACTAAAAACGCAATAAAAGTGGATAGTTGAGAATGATCAACAAGCAATTGGATTTGGATCCGGACTTGAGCTTCCTTAAAAACATGAATCACAATAAATGTTTATGCATAAACATGTGTTTGTCTGCAACTTGATTAGATTAACGGAATATATAATAGTAATTCACTACCAGGACTTGAGCAACAAGATTCACTAAATGTATAATGCAAATTTGAATGACAAGCATGAGTTTAAGCAACTTCCTTTAGAGAATCAACTAAAAAGCCAACAAAAATGACCCATAATTACACCATGACTACAAAGCACGAGCCATTGTTGTAGGGGTCTTTGCACTGTGGTTTGGTGTGATTTGGTTTAAAATTAGTTCAAATTAAATAAGAAAATTAAGTGTAGTGTGGTTAGATCCATCTTAAATTATTTATGAAATTCAAATCAATTTTTTACAATTTGGTTCGATTTAGTTTTACAATTTAAAAATTATGTTAGTAAGTATTAAAAAAATGTTTTAAAATTTTGTTATTAATTAAACAAAATTTGAAGAATAACTAGTTTAATAATATAAATGGACAACAAAATTTTAATAATTGAATTTAAAGTAAAATAGTAATTATTTTCAAGATGAATAATAACCATTCAACTTAAAAATAATCATTCAATATAAAAGTTAAAAAAAACATAATATTTATTTCCAAATTTCAAAGATTGAACTTAAAAAAAACAGTAAAACAATATTTGTTATACTTGTTTCCAATAATGAAAACATAGAAAGTAAATATCCAACAATAAAATATTAATTGGAAAAATAATTTTTAAGAATGTTCGTGGTATAATTTAATTTGGTTTGATTTTTACATGTTAAACTACGAATGAAATCAAATCATGTGGTTTGAAAAATAAGGTAACCAACAAAATTAATAACCATTAATTTTTATGTGATTTTTGAGTTTTTAAGTTAATATTTGATTTTATCCTCAATTTAGTTCGATTTTGAATATTATTGTGAGAAAACGCCAACATAGGAGCACCTATATGATCTGAAATCAGTCCACTGTAAACTACTTTGCCAAACATAATTATCTCATTGGCTTGCCAACACCATGTTCACCTCATGCCATGCATCTTTTGTAGAAAAGGCATTTATAATCTCCAAGAAACGCCATTGAATTTCACACATACAGCTGCTATTAACAAGTGCTTGTTGCTCAAAAAAAAGATTCATGTGGCACCAAATAACATCTAAAGCTACTGTGAATGTGGCTGACCAATAGAATAGGATGGGAAAGGACGCTTCACTTCATGTCCCTAACGAGACCAACACTTCCCTGAGTGTTTCGAAATCACATTAAATATGTTATGATACAAAAGTTACGACTCAGGACTTAAAATTAAATGTGAGAAATCACATTCAAGAGAAAGATTCAGTTGCAAATTGCAATTGTGAAGAAAACTTTCAAATTCGCTCACAATTTCATAATAACCTGTCATATATTAATATATTTTTTTTGTTTTTGCAATTCTTGTCTTGCATGTAACTTTTTGATCATTTGAGGTGCGTGGATTTATATATATATATATATATATATATATATATATATTGATTGAATATTTCAAAAGTTAATATTTTTAATTTTTTAATTATGTTATTAGTAAAATGTATATGTTGATTTTGTGACGAATAACGTCTCTTGAAAACTTGTAGATAATCTTTGGTGTGATATTTGTTTACAGTTGTATTTTTTTGGTTCACAATACTTAAATTTGTTTGAAAATTATTTTAAAATTAATACTAGTGTTTATCAAATAATTTACTTTGACATGTTCTGTTTAACCTTCCTCCTGGTTACACAGAAATAAAAAACGAGAGATAGGAGTTGAAAGACGAGGAGTGAGGCCTCAATCACCACACTTCACTTGGCTTGCACAGTTGCAGTGAACACTCTTTTCATGTTGTCCTCTGTCATTCTCAGAACTCATGCCTTTCCACACAAACTCACCTCACTCTTCATTCTTCGAACAAAAACACTTACCCACACACCATCACCATCACCATCATGTGTGCAGTCCACGGTAACACGCGTGTGCTCACTGGTATACGATTCTTACCACCACCACTACAACCACGCGAGGTTTTCCCCTTCAACCCTCCACCTCGACGTGGACCCCAATTCCCTAACACACGACCAAGCCGTCACCATCGTCGCTTCCCTCGCCTCCGACGCCGGTTCAATGGTGGCATTGAGTTTCTTCAACTGGGCCATTGCCTCCTCCAAGTTCCGCCACTTCACGCGCCTCTACATCGCGTGCGCAGCATCTCTCATTTCAAACAAAAATTTCGAGAAGGCCCACGAAGTCATGCAGTGCATGGTGAAGAGTTTCGCCGAAATCGGGAGGGTCAAAGAAGCTATTGAAATGGTCATCGAAATGCACAACCAGGGGTTGTCTCCCAGTACCAAAACTCTGAACTGGCTCGTTAAGATTGTGACTGAAATAGGGTTGGTTGAGTATGCAGAGAACCTGTTTGATGAAATGTGTGCGAGAGGGGTGCAACCGAATTGTGTCAGCTACAGGGTCATGGTTGTTGGTTATTGTAAATTGGGTAAAGTTTTGGAGGCGGATAGGTGGTTGGGTGGTATGATTGAGAGAGGGTTTGTGGTTGATAATGCGACTTTGAGTTTGATAGTGAGGGAGTTCTGTGAGAAGGGTTTTGTGACGAGGGCATTGTGGTATTTTCGGAGGTTTTGTGAGATGGGGTTGAGGCCTAATTTGATTAACTTCACGTGTATGATTGAGGGGTTGTGCAAGAGGGGTAGCGTGAAGCAGGCGTTTGAGATGTTGGAGGAGATGGTTGGGAGAGGGTGGAAGCCGAATGTGTATACTCACACGGCTTTGATTGATGGTCTGTGCAAGAAAGGGTGGACTGAGAAGGCGTTTAGATTGTTTCTTAAGCTTGTTCGAAGTGAAAATCATAAGCCCAACGTGCTTACGTATACTGCCATGATTAGTGGGTATTGCAGGGATGAGAAAATGAACCGCGCTGAAATGCTGCTGAGCCGGATGAAGGAGCAGGGATTGGCCCCAAACACGAACACGTACACGACTCTCATTGATGGGCACTGCAAAGCTGGGAATTTTGAAAGGGCATATGAGTTGATGAATGTGATGAATGAGGAAGGTTTCAGTCCCAATGTTTGTACCTATAATGCCATTGTCGATGGCCTTTGTAAAAAGGGAAGGGTGCAAGAGGCTTACAAGGTGCTTAAGAGTGGGTTTCGTAATGGGTTGGATGCTGATAAAGTTACTTATACTATTCTCATATCTGAACATTGCAAACAGGCGGAGATTAAGCAAGCCTTGGTGTTGTTCAATAAGATGGTCAAGAGTGGTATTCAACCTGACATTCATTCATACACTACATTGATTGCAGTGTTCTGTAGGGAAAAAAGAATGAAAGAAAGTGAGATGTTTTTTAAGGAAGCTGTGAGATTTGGACTTGTTCCTACAAACAAAACTTATACGTCGATGATATGTGGTTATTGCAGAGAAGGTAATTTGAGTTTGGCTTTGAAGTTTTTCCATAGGATGAGTGACCATGGTTGTGCTTCGGATTCTATTACTTATGGTGCTCTTATAAGTGGGCTGTGCAAACAGTCAAAATTAGATGAGGCTCGTTGGTTGTATGATGCCATGATAGAAAAGGGACTTACTCCATGTGAAGTTACTCGAGTAACTTTGGCTTATGAATATTGCAAGATAGATGACGGTTGCTCTGCTATGGTTGTTCTTGAAAGGCTGGAAAAGAAACTCTGGGTCCGGACAGTTAATACCCTGGTCAGGAAGCTATGTAGTGAGAGGAAAGTAGGTATGGCAGCGCTGTTCTTTCATAAGTTACTAGACAAGGACCCTAATGTCAATCGTGTAACAATTGCGGGATTTATGACTGCATGCTATGAAAGCAATAAGTATGCCCTTGTTTCTGATTTGTCTGCAAGAATATACAAGGAAAACCATTTAGCAATCAAAGTCACTAAGTAACAATTTATGATGTGATTGGACGCTTTCTAAGGCTGGTTACATCTGGATCGGTAACTAGTTGGATTTTGTTGTCGAAGTATTGGGGTAAAAAATATACTTGCTGGAGACTATGTGAGGTTTTGGCATCTTGATACTGAATTCTCCATTCGATTACTATGTTAATGTGATCAACATTTAGGGTTATGAATGGCACAGATTCTGTAATTCATCAGGTAGCCTTACATTTGCCTCTTCCCATTGAAGTTCTAGAAAGTTTGAAATCCTTGTGAAGTTCATTTCAAATTTTTAATGCTTATTTGATTTATCATTTCTTTGTTGTTTCTCATTTAGTTTTCTGTTTTCCTTCCCTTATTTCTTGTTTTTGTATAAGTGGAACAACAGATGCAACAGTCAAGTTAAGTTGGTCCATGATATTTTACATGTTTCAGGTTTCCTTTGATGAGTTTGTCTATCACTTAGATGTGTCAAAGCAAGGACTACTCTGGTTGAAGTGAGCTGTAATGGGAAGGTGATAGTATCATTATTTTGATGATTATTATTACCTATATCCTGCATGAGACCGTTAACTTTGATAATGTCAAAAATCTTGTTCGCTTGTCACCTGTGGATCTAATATGTATTTAGGGAAATGGCTGCCTCTATTGGATTATAGGGAAATGATGTTCTCTTTTGACTTGTTTAAATGGCATAGCCTCACTCACCCTTTATCCCAATGACCTCTCACTTTATCAATAAGAAGATCATATTTCGTTCAACTCCACTACAGATTTGCAAATTCAGAAACAATTCTCAATTTAAATTGATTTCATGTCTAAGAAATTTTTTGGTCTACAGCAATATATACAACTACTAAAATCTAAGCATCTTCTGGCAGATGAAAAACAAATGGAGAGATATCATGCCATGATTGTTCATATGGTGTTGTCAGTTCAATAAATGGTAATCTGATACTGGACCGCAGGTGGAAGTTTATTAGAACTCAGTAACATGCTATTGTTGTACCAGTGTCAAAAGTCTCAAGACAAGATACCATCTTCTGCTGGCAGGTGTACAGCGTGCAAATTTGTTGAGGAAAGTGCTAGCTGATTTGCTTATGCAAAGGGTGATATTGCTGAAATTTTTCATACCAACTGTGGGTTTCAGACAATATCGCAATCTCTCGCAACGTTAAATGTGAATAGTAAGTATATTATAATATATCATATCTATTTTATCAGCACTCCTTTTTTTCCTGTATTTTTTTCAGTTTGTACTTTGTAGCATTGTTATTACAGACTTACAGTGTCTACAACCTCCATTCAGGGTTGCTGTTCTTTTTTTTATTTATTTTATTTACTTTCTGTTTGTGCTAACATGCAAGACAATGTGTCTTCCTTTAGAAATCTTCAAATTGTATTTCCAAATAATGAATAAATAATTGATAATCTTGGTCTGTCATAGTGATTAATTCATGTTATTTTAAGGGATAAATAACTTTGTTTTTCTAAGTTCTCAAACACGATCAAAATTTGTAAATAAATAAAATAAGTGTTTTCTTTTTGTTTTTTGCTGTTGACTTGACTTAAATTACTTGCATTCCAATTTTGTATATCAAAATTAAAAAACATAAAAATTGTATCAGTGCGTGCTATATCTTTTGGATTTACTTAGGCTTAAGGCTTGCTGTGTCCAAAAATCCAAATAATACCTTCTGAAATGATTGATGCAGTGATCTTGCAAATACTATATATAGGGAGTTTTTTTTTTTAAAAAAATATTTTCTGCAAAGAAAATTGACAAAGGCACATGGACCATAATTTTTTTGGATAAATAGTCATTTTCGTCTCTGAATGTGTAAGGCGCTGACAAATTTGTCTCTAAAATATGAAAATTCAAATTTTTGTTCCTGAAAGTGAAAAAAAGTGTGACAAATATATCATTCCGTTAACTTTTGTCTGTTACTGTTAATATCAGGGACGAATTTGTCAGTGCACTACACATTCAAGGATGAATTTGTCAGCTCTCTATCCAAAATATAATTTAATCTTCATATTCTCTCTTTTTTAATCATTACAAGTATAACATTACAATAAATACTTAAAAATTAAGAAAACAAGCATAAGTTAAAACAAGCATAATAATAAGCATAATATTGATTAATAAACATAATTTGGTTGTTGTTCTGAAATTTCTATTATAACAATATTAGATAATAATAAAATCAAGTTGAGTCTTATTTTTTTGTAAGGATTGATTTAATGACTGTGTATTTTAATTTGTTTGAGCCTCATATTTTGGATAAGTATTATAAGTAAAAACAAATATAATAATAAGCATAATATTAATTAATAAGTATAATTTGTTTGTTGTTATGAAATTTCTATTATAACAATATTAGGTAATGACCAAATCAAGTTACGTCTCATTTTTTTGTAAAAATTAATTTAATGACTGTGCATTTTTGTTTGGATCTCATATTTTTTATAAAGTACTATCACATTAGAAATTTCAAAGCAAAAATATGAGATAATACTTACCCAAAATATGAGACTCAAACAAATTAAAATGCACAGTCATTAAATTAATTCTTACAAAAAAATAAGACTCAGTTTGATTTTGTTATTATTTAATGTTTATATAATAAAAAGTTCATAACAACAAATAAATTATGCTTATCATTATGTTTATTTTAACTTATGCCTGTTTTTCTAATTTTTAAGTGTTTATTGTAATGTTATGCTTGCAATGATTAAAAAAGAGAGAATATGAAGATTAAATTATATTTTGAATAAAGAACTGACAAATTCGTCCTTGAATGTGTAGTGCGCTGACAAATTTGTCCCTGATATTGATATTAATGGTAACTAATAAAAGTTAACGGAGGGATATATTTGTCACACTTTTTTCACTTTCAAAGACAAAAATTTGAATTTTCATCTTTCAGGAACAAATTTATCAGCGCCTTACACATTCAGGGACGAAAATGATTATTTACCCAATTGTTTTTCTTCTTTATCATGGTATTAGTACGAAGTAATCTCAACAAGAGTGGTGATTAATCTTTTGAGCGCACACAAGGATATTTTTCTCTCAACATGATTTATTCCATACTCATCAATCAAAATTTGAATTTTGAATCATTTAATTAATAAATACAAATCATTGTCATTTATTTCAATCATTATTTGTATAACGTGTTTGTTATTGAAATAGAAGAGCAACTATACATGTTTTTCCTTTGTCATAGATTCTTTAATCCATGCAGTTGTTTTTATTTTCTAATTAAAATTTTAAAAAGGAAAATAAACTAAAAATAATATCATATTTAATAATTATTTATAAATTAAAATTATATTTAAAAAAACATTTTTTCCAAATTAAAGCAGTCATAAGGATTCAGTATTTTTCATTTTGTAATATTCTATACACACTAATAATTGTTATTTAAATGGTATAATTATTTTTCATATTTTTTATCATTAATCATGATCTTATACACCGCCAAATATTAATAAAATAATAATAATTTTTTTTTATCTTAACTTTAAAAAAGGAGATGAAGACAAAATTTGCATAAAATATTATAACAAAAAATATATTTGCAGGAATGAATGAGATGTATTATGGTCCATCATCCATCCCGACCCTATTTATGAAATAAGTATAGGCAGTAATCTTGTGACATCTCCGTTAACATAGGAATCTGAGCCTTTCCTATTTTTGCTACTCATGTTGGGAATAAGTAATCTTGAATTTAATAATAATATGCTTAAGATTAATTAATTGTTTTTATTTCTCATGTGTGTGTTTTTTTTAACAAAAAATTATCATGTGTTCTGTACACATTGAAGTAATGAAGTTTAAATTTGAAATCTCAGACAAATTATTTAAATTTCCTATGACTAGGTTGACCTGAATAGGTATAATATATACATATATTGATATGACTTGTTTTTGACGGAGATCTTTCTATGATCTTACAAATATAATCAGTATTTTTTTAAGTTAAATATATTTTTCATTCACATTAAATATATTAAAGTTTGTATTTAGTTTTTGAAAATATTTTTATTTGACTTTTGTTCCTATAAAATTATAATATGTTATTTTTTTTACTCAAAATAAGGGTTGAATGATTGTGAACATACCTGACATATATTTGTCCACTAAAAGCAAGACATATATTAACTTTGTTTTCTCTTTTCTTTTCTCTTCCTCTTTCTCATATCTTTCCTCACCTCCACCAGCGACAACTCCTTCTCCGCCTGCGCCGCCGCCGACGCCTCCTAATAATTAAAAGTCATAAATTCTTTAAACCTATCATAGAAATAAATAATAAGACTCAAGTAATATAAAAGAAGAAAAAAAGCATAGCAAAAATAATGCAGAAGACTTTGATATTGTATTTTATTAGTTTGATTATACTATGT
The DNA here is from genome assembly GCA_007407185.1 of Glycine tomentella. Lineage (NCBI taxonomy): Eukaryota > Viridiplantae > Streptophyta > Magnoliopsida > Fabales > Fabaceae > Glycine > Glycine tomentella. The sequence continues at coordinate 744,265 of PYAF01000641.1, read as the reverse complement.
TAGTTATGAATTTGCACTTCATTAAACTTTGATACTGTATTTTATTAAACTTAGAAAATTTTTAGTTTACACTTTATCAATCTTTAAATCAGAACTTTGTTCATAGATATATTTACAAGAATGTTTACTTTTATTTATAAGTTAGATTATACAATTTAATTAAGAATTATATTTACAATCAATAATTACTACGCAGGTCAAAATGTAATAAATGAAAAAATAAAAAAAATACAGCATATTTTTTGTTTAGCAACCGAATCAGCCATCGATTTATTTTATTTTAAAATTCATTAATAAATAGCTATCGAATTGTATTTTCAATTTATTTTATATATAAAAATTAAATATTAATTAGCATCAAATTGAATTTTTAATATATTTATATTTAAAAATTTAATTATTAAATAGCTACCGAATTTACCACCAAATTTAATTTTATATAAAAAATAAGGGCTGAATTAGCAATACTTTAATTTATTTAATATTTAATGTTTAATGATTAATGAGCAACAGAATTCGAGACCAAAATTTAGGTCGCTGATTTGGTCCCACACAAATTAGCAACGAAATATGTGCGACCGAATTTTATGTACTTGCGACCGAGATATTAGTGGCTAAATGGCAATTGAATAATGTTTCCATCCCTAACGTATTAGCGACTAGGTTTCTACGCGCCTTTATTTCAGTCGCTAGAACTTTTAGCGACCGAATTGAATTTTTAATATATTTATATTAAAATTTTAATATCAAATAGTGACTGAATTGTATTTTTAATTTAGTTTATATTTAAACTTTAATTATTAAATAGCGACCAAATTTATCACCAAAGTTATTTTTAATTCATTTTATATAAAAAAATAAGGGCTAAATTGACAATCGAATTGTACTTTAATTTATTTAATATTTAATGTTTAATTATTAATGAGCGACAGAATTCGAGACCGAAATATAGGTCACTGATTTGGTCCCACGCAAATTAACAACGAAATACGTGCGATCGAATTTTATGTACTTGCAACCAAGATATTAGTGGCTAAATAGCAACTGAATAATATTTCAGTCGCTAATGGATTAGCGACTAGGGTTTTTGCGGTGCCTTTATTTCATTCGCTAGAACTTTTAGAGACCGAATTTGTCAGTCGCTAAGTCATGTTTTTATTTTTGTAGTGTTTTTGTTTGTATTAGTTGCTTAATTTTAGAAACTTTTTCAATAAGATATAACAGAATAAGTGAGGATTAAATTACATTAGTATAATTTATACTAACTATTATATAATTAATAACTAATTGGCGTAATTTAATCTCTTTTCATACAAGAAGAAATCAAATTATACTAACTTACTCCAATTATTATATCATAAATAATTTTATATAGAATGTGAATTTTATTGATTTGATCAATAAATTATAACTATATATTATGCTAATTTTTTGTGTTAAATTTTATCAAAATTTAACAATATTTAACAATTAATTAAATTATGTATACTTTTTATATTTAAAAATATAAAAATGAGTTTATAAAATTTGGTAGATTACAATATTGATTTTACGATATTCAGAAAAAATATTGATTTTAAGATGAGATTATGTGATTAAAAGTTATTTAATAGTACAATAATTAGTATAAATTGGACTGTCCATTTAACATTTCTCTTTTGCATGTTTAATTTATAGAGTTTTGAAAATTTCAAACATGTGAGAAATAGATAAAGATGTGAATTTATTTAATAAATTACACTCTTTCTTATATTCCAAGAGTTCATTGACAAGAAGTTTGGATAGGGGGAAGTTTGAACCAAAAATTCCTATATAATGATGTAAGCGCAATTAAATTTCTCGAAGAATTATACATTTATTCATAAGATTATTGACTATTTCTTGAACGTTGCTGCAAAGGAATCAAATTGCATCACTGAAGCTTAAATCAAGTATTATATTATTTAATAACTTTTAATCACATGATTTTATCTCAAAAAGTTAGAAGCCACTTAATTCAGAACAAAACTTTCTTCCAAATAATATATTGTATCTACAATAATTTATATTAATATAAATTGTTTAATATTTTATCTATATACATTAAAATCAACGTAATATATACCTTTAAAATGTATAAAGATATAAATTATTTATTTGATAACTTTCTTATTAGTGTATTTTAATTTTGACAAAAGTTTATACAAATAATTAGCTAGTTATTATATAGAATTTTTAATGAATTAGTTATATATAGTTATAATTGAATAGTTGGATTGGTAAAATTCATTCTCTATGTGAATTTATTAATGACACAATAGAAATAGATTATATTAAGAAGGAAGGAAAAAAAAAAAAAAAAGACGCCGATCATGACTGCAACACAACCAGCAGGATAATTATGACCCCTTAAAATGTCAAATACATTAATTCCCCCAACAACCGTTTTAGAAGAGCCTTAAAATAATAATTAATAAAGAGCTAACTGTTTAATTACAATATTCAACGGATAAGTTAGAATCAACGAAAGCTTCCTCTATTTACTGCTTTGCATAATGTTTCCGCTCGAAATTGGGTCCGCTTACCAAAAGAAAAACCAACCCTCTTGGAACATATCAATCTCACCTCATATTTTGGGGGGAAATTATATTTTTGTATTTTATTAAATGTGAGAAATAGAAATATATTTTATGTTCAATTTTTTCTTCTTCTTCATATATCTTCATTAAGTCAGCTTGTAATTGCGAGTTAAATCTTCTAATCATTATTTTTCATCTTAATGGCTAAGCTCAAATGGTTATGGTTAAACCGTGAATTATTATAAATATTTTATACCATTATCCACTTGAAGATGTATTTAGTGTATTTCAAGCGCATAATCATTTTAGGAAGGCAATGCTTAAGTGCTGGGAAGAACTAGAAAAACATACATAAAATTAGAGAGCATCAAAATCTTAAGTATGTCAGACTAAACATAATGGGTACTGGGTTTTCATTTAAACTTTTGGGAGAAAATACTCTTAATCTCAAATCCTTTCTTTATCTATTTTGAAGAATCAGGGTTTTGGAAAGGGTTTTGGAGCTTCAATGCATTATCCATCTTCTTCACCTTCTTTAGTTTATGATTTTTCTTTTCATTTTACTATACGTGTTTATTGATTTCTTTTAATTAGGATACTATGAACTATTCACGTTTCAATCCAAATTTAATTTATATCCATGTTTCCAATTTTATATATGTTTAAAGTTTTTTTTCCTTGGTCACCATTAATGTCGTCATGATTATAATGTCCAATTCCTACACCTACTCACACAACATGAACTAAACCTGTGCATACGTACACACGCATATATATGTATATATCCAAATTAATGAGTATATATTACTTCAAAACAGTCATGCATATCTAAACTAATTATAATTAGACAAAGCTAAGGCTAACAAGGGTTATAAGGATAATTAAAAAATTAAGAGTAATTTTTTTATATTAAAAACACAAAACTATGTTTTTTTATAATTTACACGTTAAAAACTTTCTTCTTTCAATTCTTACACCAATACTCTTAAAAGCATCGGTTGTGGAGCCCGAAATTACAAGTGGGCTCCAATTAAAATAATTAGGTTAAGAAGAAGAGTGCATATCTAAGCCAATCAAAACACATTAATTTGTTTAAATTTAGAAAGTTTTACATACTAATTAAATCAAACCAACTTGACCAAAAAAGGAAAAATCAAAGCACACTCCTTTCCTTCTCACCAATTTCTTCCTTTTTCTCTCCCATCACTTCCTTTTTCCCTCTTTAATTGTTCATTTTTACCACCTTTCCTCTTCCTCTGCTTCTCTTTCACTCAAACATAAACTCAAATTAAGCTTTTAAACACCACCAATGCATACCATATGTTACCAAATTAACCTTCCTCCTCTACTTTTTGTGCACTCATTCTCCTCTATGTTTCATCACTTGCACTTTTAAACCACCCTCCAGGGTGGAGTTAACAAAAAAAAAATAGTTTTGCATAATGATATATCTATCGTTTTTAATTTGGATGAGGTTGTAAAAATCAACCAAATAAATTAATTTTTTCCCTACATATTTATATATGGTATAATTTTTTACTATTTTACAACTAATAATCAATCCATAGTGCCAGTTAAAAGTTGAACATGTATAAACCTGTTTTTCTTGGTTTTGTTGATATTTCAGTATTCATTCTCATCTATATTGTCAAACATCACAACTTGAACTTCACCAATGGTATCCAAATAATTTCATTCAAACTTAACAAGTGCACAATGGTGAACAAAATTACATTCTATGAACATCATATTAGATTACAATTATCGTTGAAGGCTCATTAACGATTGATCAAATTGTACAACACATATTCCTCTAAGCCCACTCAACATTCCACCTTGACATGCATGGCTTCTATTCTTGGCTAATTTATTCAGTAGATCAGCCAGGCTCTTCCTCCTCTTTGTCCCTTGTGACTCTGAGTTATCATCTGAACACGACCACGATGGTGATGACGGTAGAGAATTTTCCGATAACCTTCTCTTTGAAGTTGTCACCATCACCTCCTCCGACAACATATCAGAATTATCGGAGTCAATAAGCTGAGGAAAATTCAGCTTAGCTTTTCGCCCGCGCATTTTGAAAGCGGCTTTATCATATGCAAAAGCTGCTTTCTCTTCAGTATTATAAGTCCCAAGCCAAACCCTAGCTCCATTCTTCTTTGGATCCCTAATCTCGGCCACAAACTTTCCCCATGGTCTACGTCTCACCCCTCTGAAACGCTTCCATGTTGGTGGCGCGTGGACATCGCGCGCCACCACAGCCGTTGCATCCTCACTTCGGAAAACAATGTTCTCCAAATCACCATCACATTTAGGGTCTGAAAATGGATCATGAGATGCAGCTTGGTGGGTTTCAGGTATGAGATTGACGGAATCATGTCCAAGTAGGCATTGTTGAACAGATTCCAAGAATGCAAAGTTGGAATCCACGGTGGCGGAAGCCATGTTTTAATTTTTAGCTAACTTTGCTCACTGTATTTGGTGGAAACACCAGTGTGTGTGCCATGAACTATATGGTGCAGTGTTTCATATATAGCATTGGTATTTGTTTAATAATTGTATTTTTCTGATACCTACTGTGGCACAACGTGCAGGTCTTTGTTTATAATATTCTAAATGTTTGCTTCTTTGAAAGTTCCACGGATTTTGGCATCGTGCTTATTGAACTTTGAATTTTTGGAGTGTCAATATTTGTCATCACCTGTTTGTTCACTTTAAATATTACTAATTGCAAACTCTTTTTGTATAAGCTTTTAACAATAAGCTTATGGCCTTAAATATTGAATTATTTTGATTGTATTATGAGAGTCACACCTCATCTAACTAACCAAGCACCCACCATGTATTTAACTATTTATAAGTTAGCCTATTCTCGGTTTAAATATTTGAAAAATTGTATTTAGCTTTTATTTAAAGACCTGATAAAATTTTATACTAAACTGATTTTTTGTTGATATATATAGCTCTTCAGCATGCCAATTTATTTCACTTTTTAATTAAAAAAAATAGATTTCGCACAAATATAACACCAGTATTGAATCTCGATCATCATGATTAATTAAGTCACATTTAGAGGTAAATATTTACATAAAGTAAACCTATTGGATGAGTTTACTGCATCATATCTATGCTAGTATTTCTCTATTTCAATACTTAATTTGACTCTTCACTATTATTAGTGGCCATACTTATCTACATAGTTTTCTATCAAGTATATGTGGTGGTCATGATTGGCTAGAGGCCTACGAATTTATAGGTGAGAATGTTAGGAGAACCAACGACAATGATAATATCGTAGGGAAAAAAGAGGGTTTCTTTTTGACACTATTTATTTTACCTATTAGTTTATACCATAAGATAAATTTGCATAATCTAAGCCTGTGTTTCCCTTATCATTTATTCCTTTATCTTTGGAGCAAACTATTCTCTCAAAGGCTGTCCTTCATCACTTGTCTCTGATCACCATTACCTCGTTGTTAATTAATATATTATCTTCAATTCTATTTTATCTTGTATTTTTTTCATATACAAAAATAAGATTATGTACAATATCTCTCATTTATATTCACATAACAAAAAATTTCTGAATAATGATATAAATAAAAAAATTCTTTCTATTTTATCATGTCTACATATATATATATATATATATATATATATATATTATAAATATTAATTAGCAAAATTGAGAAGTAAAATATTTCATGATATGATTTTCTAACATGTATTCATAAACTCGATCAATTTAAACTAAGAGAGTCTATTTCAATTAATTAAAATAATATATGAGTTGTTATAATTTTTTTTACACTTATTTTTAATTCTTACGGATAAAACGCAATTCATTAATCTTTTACTAAATGATTTTAACTACTAATAAAGTATGCATTATATGACTATTGTCTTTTTAATTAATGTAACAAATACTACTTCTTACAAATATTTTAGCTTTGGTTCTCTTATCATCTATCCGTTGGAATTAGAAAATCTGTGATGGTATTTATTTATTAAAGAAGGATCAAATATGTCAACTTTTTTAAATATTAAAGTTAAAAAGGCTGTAGCCTGTATTCCACTTAGCAAGATTCTCTCATATATAATGAAAATTTTCTGGGCAGGATTAAGTTGTTAAATATAATATATAAAAGAAGTTAATTTAAATATGAAATAGGCATGGGGTTGAGAGATGGAATGTTAGTTTTTTTTTTTTTTTTTTTTTTTTCTGACTTTGAGTGATGGAACGTTGCTATTATCAGGCGCAATACGTCACGCAGATAACAGAATATACATTAAGAATATGAATATATGTTACATTTTAAAAGATGTATATATGTGATATAAAAAAACGTAATCATATTGATAAATGAATTATAAAAAAATGAAGGGAATAACAACTTCTAGCAAGTGACCAGATAGACTTCGGCCCATCCACATGGCTATCACTTTCGTAGAACTACCTAAAGTTTGTCTGATATATATATATATATATATATATATATATATATATATATATATATATATATAAACACTCAACAAAATTTATCCTTTTTAAATAATACATGATGATGTATAGAACAAAGATGATCATCAACCTCTCAACGACCCAAGAAAAAAAAAGAGAGAGAGGAAAGAACTCCGTCAAATTTTATTCATATAAGTTAGGCTTTAGTTATACTGAGTTTTATTTGAATAAAATACGATATGTCATTATGTATTTTCAAGAGTATTATCTCAGTCAACTAAAAACTTGGTATAAGACATGATATAACCACATATATATCATTAGATATAATTTAAAATATAAGGAGATTTAATTTTAACAATTCCATAGTATGAATAAGTCGTCACAATTTAACTAAGTCCTTACTCTCCTTTTATTTTTTAGAAGAAAAAATAATAATTTCTTTTTACGTTTTTTTTTTAATTTGTGAGAGATTGGTGATAAAAAGTCAACATCAATAATACAATTAAAAAAGACACATGGTAAGGCAAAGTAAATAAACAAAAAAAATTACATTATGGTCAAATAATTTGTTAAAGAATAAACAAAAATAAAAACACATATTAAACTATACCTGTTTTTGTTGTTGTTATAACATGAAAAATTCAATATACTTTTTTTTAAAGGAAAGAAAATCACTATATTATCTAATTTGTACAATCTGAATCATGATTATTTCCGCAACCTGATTTGATTAAAACTCAGTTCATAAACACCCACTTGTGCAAACCCATTCCTTAATGAAAACTCAAGCTCCGTCTTAACCTTTTTTGTTTTTCTTGAAATATCCCGAACTTAGTATGAATAACCCAAAACAATCGGCCCAAATAATATACATCCAATTAACGATATTATTTAGTACATCTTATTATTATTTGTTTGATACATCTCATGTACATTACAGATTATTGTTTAATCTGTAATCCATTTGTGATGCATCAAAACCAATAATAAGATACGTTAAACAAGTATCCTAATTAAATAAACTAAACCTAATGATGAACCATGCTCGTAACTACACCCGCAAGCCCATGATTTTTGCACCCGGCCATATGGTCGATCTTCTAACCTATTTTTTTTACACAAAAATTCATTTGATGAAAACAAGTTTTCATTATATATTTGGATGAAATATAAAACAGAAACTTGTTTCTATTATGTAGCTAGATCAAATTATGCCAAAGAATAGAAATTTTTATTGTGTATTTGGTCAACATACACAATAAAATTAAACAAGTTTTTGTTATGTAGTAATTAAGTTGATGTAGGGAGTTATTCACCAAAAAATAGTTGATGTAGGGAGGTGCCACTCTATAATATACAACAAAAATAAATTTTTGTTGTGTAATAAATTAAGGTTAGGAGTTGTAACTTTACGATACACAATAGAAACTAATTTCTATGTATTGTATTACAATAAACAAAAAAAGTTAGTTTTCATTGGATATTGTAAAATTTGCAGCCACTGTGACTACGACATGGAAATATTAACATACGGGACGGTCGTGATATTCTTCCAGGGGTAGTGCATTCACGTTCAATGGTTGCTAGTTGCTACCATCAACGACGGTGACGACATAGTGGATCTAAATATGGGGAAAGGAGATGGATGGGGAAAGAGATTAACATTTCAGTCTTTCATTTTAAACTTAACATATCTAAGGGTTCAAAATTCTCTTCGATAGCGAGAAACATTATTAAGTCTCTCACCCTAGTATCACCCCATCTTTAAAGGAAAAAATGGAAACTAAAATGGGATCTTGGAACGGAATTAATTATTGGTGGTCAGAAAGATATACTTACATTTTAAAGACAAAGAAGTTGACACTACTAGTTTTGGAGAAAGCTTAAAACAACTCAATAGCTCACTTTTACAAAGGAAGTGATATGCTTCGCTTACAGCATTTCCACTTAGCTCCAACGCTGGAGACATAACTTTCTATATACTAATATATATCTTAATGTGTGGTACCACAATGTATCATATTATCAATGTAGCAACAATTAACATAATTTTTGATAAATACAAAGGTTATAATCCAATACCAAATTAACTATATATATATATATATATATATATATGTATGTATGTACGTATGTATGTATATAATAAAGTGACATCCGTTTTTTTAAACCAAAATAAAAATACACGCACCTTCAAACTCTAGATCTATTTCTTTCATGGGCTAATTTATTTAACAAACCAGCTAGTCCCTTCCTTTTCTTTAATCCTTCGAAACCATGCTCAAATGTGGAAGATGAAGAAGGAGGGTCACTCATATGGCTACTTGAGGCATTATCCAGTGGCAGTCTTGGTGGAATGAGGTGAGGAAAATTGAGCTTGGCTTAATCTTGAAAACAACATTGTCATAAGCCAAAGCAGCTTCCTCTTCAGTGTCATAAATCCCAAGCCAAATCCTACCATTTTTTTAGGGGGTCTTTTATGTCTGCAGCAAACTTTCCATGTGCCCTACGCCTCGCTCCTTTGTACCTCGTCCATTTCGGAACTTCCTCGTGTGCTTTAGCACCCTCCACATTATTGTTCAAAGCATGATCGGCTTCATCATCATGCATGTAGTGTTGAATAAGGTCCGAAAGCGTCAGGTTGGATTCAGTAGTAGCAGTAATAGTAGTAGTAGTAGTAGAAACGTAATTATTATCTATCTTAATGCTGAAGGTGTTTTAATTTGGAGACTACAATGTACGTTCTAATTAAGGAACTCATGCATGGACAATTAATGTACATATAGTGCTATATGTGATGTAGCAGTAATATGTGATGTTGTATCTCCAACTTATGAATAATATTGAAAAAGAAACTAATTACTTATTCCGGATGAATTTAGATATGTTGGCCCAATTGATGAAGTTTAAAAATAATTAGTCTAGGTGTTTAGCTCTTTGTAAGGTACCATATGAATTAGCATTATTCTTAATTAAAAAATTAAAAATGTATATAAATAACACTTGGCCAATCTATTTAATTATTTTTTAAAAAAGAAAAGTGCTTTTCAAAACATCACTTTTTAAGAAGTCAATATTCAAATAAGATTTGCTTCTTAAAAAAATGTTCCTTTTTAAAAAAAATATTTAAATAAACGCATAAAAACATTGTCTATTTTATTAAAAATAGTATTTTCTTAAATAAGCTTAACACACGCAAAGTTTTGAGTGTTTTACATGCAATAAAGTTATATTTACAAGATGCTAATGCGTAACAATGAATACAATGTTAATTGTTGTTGGGGTTTATGAAAATATCATTCTTTTTGGTCACTCGCACAGCCTATCCAAAGAAGTCATTGGATGCTAGGTTATTAGAATCTTTAGAGTCATAGTGCCAAGGCAAAATCTTCCCTCTCCTCGTCACACCCTAAAATGGATCTTATACCATGAAAGTTGGCAAAAGAACCTAAATAATACAAATTAAATAAAAAATTACGCATTTGGGTGGGGCAGTTTCAAAACTATTTACCAATCTGGGCGGTACCAGTCCTGCCCAGTTCTGGGCGGGACCAATTCGTGACACGTGTCAGTCCTGCATAGATGCAGTGATGCGTATATAAATTTTGGACGATCATAACTTTTGACTGGAATGTCCAATTGAGGCAAAACCGGTGGTCACGCGTTCGAAATTGAGAGGAGAAGGCGCTAGCAAGTCCCAAAGGGGACTTGGTCAAAAAAATTTCCCAAAAAAGGCTTCTAAGTGCCTCAAAATTGTGATTTAATCTTCGAACATCCCAAAATTTTCTTGTTTTCTAATTTTTTAATTATTTAGTCAGTTAATTGTATGCTATTTTTTATTTTTTTCATTACTTCTATCAATTTCGAGCATTTTGACATATTGTACACCTCGATCGGACATTTCTATCAAAAGTTAGACCATTTGAAGGACATATCGTACGCCGTTGTAACTTTTTTCGATATTCTAAATTTTATATGGTTTTGTTTAATTTTTTTTGGATTTTTTATATAATAACCCCATTTATCCCAAAACACAATCATTCCTAACTTTTCCGCACTCATTCCACACTTTACCCCTCGTTCCACTCATCCCAAAGTGCACTCACCACACAATAATCGGAATTGTAGCACCCCATTAATTCCAAAGCGCACTTGGAGCGGGGAAACATTGCAGAACTCTAGAAATAGGAGTGGAACTGCGTGAGACAAAGTGAATCAAATTGAAAAGCAAAGAATTGCATTGCGCTTACCCAGAGAGATAAAGATGGTGACCAACTTACTCGCACAATTGATCATTCACCATGAAAGATGGACGATCCTTTCTAATTCCCTTTCTCGCTTAGATGTATATGTTTTGACCACACTAATTTTATACAATTGAGTCACCGATTAACAGAAAGTCTGAGTTTCAGTGTAGTTTCGATGACGGGTTAATCGACTGCGTGCTTTTGACTGGAACAAAAAGAGAAAAGGGAAATTGTCTTCTA
>PYAF01000641.1:706608-732655 GCA_007407185.1 Glycine tomentella | reverse complement strand
ATAAAAAATGAGAAGTATCAAAAAATATTCAATTTTTTCGAATTCAAAAATAAAATTGAAAAGTTTTTTTTGTTGAATAAAATATTTTATTAAAAATTAGTTATATATACAAAATCCAAAAAATATCAAACAAGATCATATAAAAATTTAGAAATTATATTAAATAAAATAATATATTAAAAATTATATATACAAAAAAATCCATAATATTAAATAAAATCATATAAAATTAAAAAGATATACTAAATAAAATAATATTAAATAAAAGTAAAAAATATCATATCTATGATGAAGATCAGTCTAAAAATACTTTCAAATTAAATAAAAATAAAAATAAATGATATTTTACGTCAAAAATCAAAACACGTCAATTTTGATTTTTATTTTAGTCACTAACAATTTTTGCGACGGAATATTTTGGTCGCAAACAAAAAATAATAAAAACCAAATTTTCTGTCGCTAAATCGATCGCTAATCGATTTAGCGACGGATTTAGTCCAGCCCAAAATTGGACGGGACCGGTCACGCCCAGATTCAGGCGGGACCGGTCCTGCCCAATTTTGGGCGGGACCAACTGCTCCAGATTGGTAAATAGTTTTAAAACAGCCCCAAATTCGTAATTTTTTATTTAATTTATATTATTTGGATTCTTTTGCCCACAAAAGTTTGTTCAAGTATGATGGAGGCAATCCCTTTTACCTAGATTATAACTACTATTAAAAAACACTGACTTTCTAAAGTAAATAAGCTCTATCGTTAATTAGAAAGTTAACAATGAATATTCTAACATGTACATGATTTATTATGCATGTGCACATAATATTAATCATTAATATTTTTTATCAACAGCTAAAATTACTTTACCATTTGAAAGACAGCATATCATTTACCAACCAAAAAGAAAGCCCACACCACCATCTTAGCTTGTTCTTCCCAACTCAATATATGACTAACATTTGTTCAACAAGTACCATCAATTTCCAAAGTACAACCCTGAAGAAATAACAGGTTTTCTCCTCTTTTCCCTTGCTCTTATGTCTCATTGTGGTGTGACAGAAGTTCAATATCGATGAGATTAGTCTCCAAAAGTTGTATTGTCAGTTGACGCATGCCAAGTAAAAGTTAGGCAAGCTACTTAAACACCCATCCAAAGAGCGTCTTTATCCATTACAATGCTCAAAATATTATATGCCGCTTCCTGCAAATTTTCACAAGCTCAATCAGATTCCAGCTTAGCTTGAAATATATGCTACAGAACATTCATATCCAACTTCCTTGACAATGCCATACAGGTCAAAAGAAAGGGAAGGGGGAAAAAGGGACAGTCACTATTGTATTTGTAGTGGAGATTTAAGTTGCTAAATATTTACATATGGAAAGAGACGGGTTCTGAATTTGAGTCCATGACCAACCAATCATCAAGAGTCCAAGATACAACTTCACTGCTGCACTTGAACTCGCCCTCATCTTAGTTCCTATACTTTAAAAGTAATGATTTTGGTCCTCATACATTTTATAATTGGTGAATTTCATCTCTCATCCTAGTATCTTAAGTTCATCAAAGATGGATGAAACAAAATTCACCAATTACAATAAATATGAACCAAAATCTTTGTTTTTAAAATATTGAGACTAAGATTAATTTTGACTGAAAATTAAGAGACCTAAAGTATATTTTATTTTTACCCATTAATTTAATACTTGACTCTGGAATATACAAAGTTGTCCCAAAATACCTCTTCAGTCGGCCACGATCTTCATAATCCATCACTCCAAGAGATTCAGAGCAAATATCCTCATTGCCCCCAAATTTAATGCCGGCCTGTTTACAATGTGTAACTTCTGCCATGAAGTAAGACACGTGGACCAATATATCCCAACAATAAAAACCAACAGCCAATTAATAAAGAAAATTCTGTTCAATTATTTTGTAATATTCAACAGATACTGAAAATAGGGATGAAGATGCAATTGAAAGATGACTAAACTACTTTAACAAACTTTTTAATGGAAATGACGACAAGAGTGAGATGGTTTTGGAGGACGTTTTTGATGATCTGAATAGAAGATTTGTATGCAAAATTAATACATGAAGTTAAGGAGACTTTAAAAAGGATGCAAAATAAAAAAGCTTTGGGATCTGATAACGTCTCTATTGAAGTGTGGAGAGGCTTGGGAGATGTGGCAATAAAATAGTTGACCAATCTTTTTAATAGGATTCTTCAAACAAATAAAATGTCGAATGCTTAGAGGAAATGTATGCTAGTCCCTATTTACAAAAATAAGGGAGATATCCAGAATTGTTCAAACTATAGAGACATTAAGCTCATGAGCCATACTATGAAGTTGTGGGAGAGAGTTATCGAACATCGCCTAAGGACGGAGACTAAGGTTTCCATAAATCAATTTGGATTCATGCCAAGAAAATGTATCATGGAAGCTATTTTCTTGATGAGACAATTGATGAAAAGGTATAGGGAAAAAAAGAAAGACTCACATATGGTATTCATAGATCTTGAGAAAGCATATGATAGAGTCCCAAGATAAGTCTTATGATGGACTCTTGAGAAGAAAAAGGTAGCATTAAAGTATGTTAATGCAATCAAGGATATATATGATGGGACTACCACATGTGTGAAAGCTTGTAATGGTACATCAAGGTATTTTCCTATCACGGTAGGTGTTCACCAATGTTCAGCTCTTAGTCCTTATCTCTTTGCCTTAGTGATGGATGAACTAACGAAAGATATTCAAGAGGAAGTGTCATGGTGTATGCTTTTTGCAGATGATATTGTGTTTATTGATGAGACCAAAGATGGTCTTAATGGGAAATTGGAATTGTGAAAAAACACTTTGGAGTCTAAAGGATTCACGATAAGCAAGAGCAAGACGGAGTATATGAAGTGTGAGTTTTCGCGGGTAAGAGATGGTGATCAAGACATAGTGTATCTACTTGCTCAAGAGATACCCAAGAAAGATGTTTTAAGATATTTGGGATCAATGTTGCAAAAAGGTGGTGAGATTGATGAGGATGTAAATCATAGAATCAGAGCAGGGTAGATGAAATGGCGGAGTGCATCGGGGTTTTTGTGTAACCGCAAAATTCCCCTTAAGCTAAAAGGAAAATTTTATAGAACAGCTGTAAGACCAACAATACTATATAGAGCGGAATGCTGGTCAGCACATAAACCACATGAACATAAAATAGGGATAACAGAAATGAGGATGTTAAGGTGGATGTGTGGATATACGAAGATGGATAAGATAAGAAATGAAGATATTCGACGAAAGATATCAATGGTACCGGTATGTGAAAAGATGAGGGAACATAAATTGAGGTGGTTTGGGCAAGTTATGAGACGGTCACTGGATGCTCCCGTAAGAACAAGAGTTTGTTAACAAAAGCTCGACACAAAGAGAGGTAGAGGTCGACCGAAACTTATCTGGGAAAGGTAGTTAAACAAGACCTAATGGAGTAGGATATAGATTGACGGACGATATGTCTTAGGACGGAGTGTAGAGAAGTTATGAGCTTACTGGAGGGTTAAACCCTTTAGTAGTTCTATTTCTATGTTCTAGTCATTTCCTTGTTTTAGTTATTTTCCTCTTCTTTTCCCCTCTCTTCCTTTCACTCCTCTTTTAGTTTAGCTTCTTTTTTTTTCTCTCTTATGTCTTATTTTCATTTTTTTCTTCTCCTCTCCCTTTCTCTTTCTTTGTATCATTTTTGATTTATCATTGGGTTCATCTTTCACCGACCCCAATTAACTTGGGTTAAAGGTGCTGTTGATATTGATGTTGAAGTTGATTCAACAGATATTGACGGGCTCCATTCTAAGATGCAAAATTTAGAATCTATCAGTAAATCACCCATTAAGATGGTTTATAGCAGAAAGAGGAAGAGTGGTAAAAATATTAGAGTCATAAGGATTTATTAGTTGTAACTGTTTAGTGGGCAAATAGTTGTAATAAAGAGGGTAGGAATAAATGGGGAAGAAAGAGCTTGTAACTATCCAATAGACAATAATTTCTAATAAGGAGAAGGCTGGAATAAATAAGAAAGAGGGACTGAGGGAGAGTTAGTGGGCAACTAAGATTTAAATCAAATTTTAATGGGAGAGTCCAGGTCTCAAATACCTGGATCATATTTTCTTTTTTTCAGCAATTTGTCATAACCATTTCTGTTTACGAATACATAAGCTGCTATTGAGCTACAATGTGGGGAATGATTTGAATAAATTTTCCATTTTTTCTTACTATTTCTGATATAGTTCTGTCACAATCCCAACCATGAGCGCCTCAAATAGGTATTGACAATCAACAACACCAACATGAACATCAACAGCACCTTTAATCCAAGCTAATTGGGGTCGGTGGTAGATGAACTCAATGATAGATACGAGGAGGGTGAAAAAAAAAAGTGGAAGGGGAAGGGAAAGGGGATAAGATTAAAAAGAAGAAGGAGGAAAGAAGGAGGAGGGAGATGAATAGCAAAAGGACTAAAAATAGACCATCTGGAATATAGAGATAACAATGAGTCTAACCCTCCACCAAGCTTATAACTTTTCTCCATTCTGTCCTAAGGCACACTATCCGTCAATTTATATCTTACTCTATTAAGTCAATCAACAACAATGAAAAAAGTATGTATCATGATTTCACTTATATAGCTTATGGGGGACGGTAAATAATAGAAGGATATGTGGGTATCACACTTGCATTGGTTTCACCCTCAGTTTGCTAATTGAGTTAGATTAAAGCAAGGACGCTATCCAAAAGTTGTTAATAACAGTTTTTCGGCCATGATGGTAAACATACAGTATCTTAGTAGGGTTCTGTTATTGCAATGATTAAGATAAAAGAAATGTATTAGGCTGTCTAGTATCACTTGCTAAGAGCTAAAATGAAAGATAAGATGGATTAGACTTCCACTCCTTCAAAGCAAAGTGACCCCACACATTAATTAGCTCAGATACAACTCCAAACAAAAATTCCTGAGTTTAGAAAGGATAGTAGAGAAAGGATGGAAGAAAGAACATGAAACTTTCCACATGCAGATAATCAAAGTCCTTATATTTTAATCATTTTAAGTTGACAATCTGCATAATATTTATTTCGAGTTCGTAAATAGTGCTGGCATAAGAATTCCGGCTTGCATTATACATCCATCAAATAATCCAACACCAACCCCAAAAAACACAAATGCACAAAAGGCAAATTGAAAACTTCCACATAATCAGTATAAACCCTTTACACAAATCCTGATTCCAACAGAAGCAAAGGGTCAATACATCTATTCCACAAGTTATATACAAGATCAAAATTACATGCAAGCAATTTTTAATTGGACATTTTCACATTTGTATTAGGGAGAGAAGGGGGGGGGGGGGGGGTGCTGTGAAAAGAAAAGAAGAAAATAAATTCAACCGACCTTGATATGGGACTTTACTTCTTGTACCTTCTCTTCCACATCCTTCTTGTGCTTCATCTCAATTTCACATGTAGCAGCAGCCCATTTTATGTTCTCTTCAATTGAAACAAGCAGATTTTCTGATGTAGACAACCTATATATCTCGGTCATGAATTAAATTTCAATAGTATTTTGGAGAGAAACTCCATCACATCCTAAAAATAGCATAATTGAAGAGTTCTGAACCACAAACAAGAGAAACAGAAACAGAAAACAAAAACCTAAGAATCAAAAGCTTTCTTTCAAATAAAAAAATTTGAGACAAATCGTTGGATGCTAAGCAGCCTATTTTCAAAATATGCCATAGTTCAAAAATTCAAAGCTCTGAAATTTTACACTGATATTACCACTATCCAGTCTCACTAGCCATGTTTACCATCAGATGAGACAATCCAAATACTTTTTTCCACATACATGTTGATTACTAATAATCAGACATATGACTACAAGTTATTCAAGCTCCTACTTGAAAAAAGATGCATTACCAGTTAGAGAGTGTTTGTATCATACTCCCTAGTTGAGCAGGCCTCAAGTCCCTACATGCTGCAAACTGGACCTGAAATGATCCTCAAAGATCAACTAAATTCCTTATAGAGGAAGAAAACTTTTTTTTTAAAAAAAAAAAGGGATCAAAAGCGTATTTTTAAAAAAATAACAGATGATGATGGGCTAGGACCTCAAAGCATTGCTGCAAATGATCCAACTTTCCTCTTACTATTCCCTGATGAAAGCAAGAAAACTTAGAAAACCAATTCATTAATTTGACTATCTAACATCTTCTGCATAATGACTATTAAAAATATTATAATAGAAAATAGCACAAAGCCAGCAAATAAAAACATAAAAAAAAAGTAGCATAAAGTAATGATAAATATATCAACAATATCAATAACACTTTTAACCCAAGTTAATTGGGGTCGGTGGTAGATGAATCCAATGATAAATCGTAAATGAGATAGAAAGAGAAAGGAAGAGAGAAAGAAAAAAGTGGAAATCAGACAAAAGAGAGGAAAAAGGGTGAAAGGAAGAAGGGAGAAAGAAGAGGAAAATAACTAAAACAAGGGAATAACTAGAACATAGTACTACTAATGAGTTTAACCCTCCACCAAACTTATAGTTTTTCTCCACTCCATCCTAAGACATACCGTCCGCCAATCTATACCAAAGTAATGATAAATATATTTTTTGTAAAAATTATTTCTTATTTATAATGCATTTTATCATTATAGCAAATGAAAATTAATGAATCAGCAGTGGACTCAAATATAAATTATCAAAAAGAAAAAGAAGACCATCACATAACAATTACAACAATGTTCCCAGATCCCTCAGAGTAGCTGTTGTTTGGATTGTAATTATGTAATACCCAAACATTTCCAGATCCCTCAGAGTGTTAGTATTAACACAAATTATTCGCTTTATATGCAAAGATCTTGTAAAGAATAATCCCCAAACATTTCCATTATTTTTTTTAGCAGATTTTGTGTGATTTATGAAACTTACTAAAGTTTTTGCTGATGTTTTCTTGCACAAGAATTGAATAGCAGCAAAATAGATATATTATATTCTCTTTCCTGTTTCCATTAGAAAGATTTCACGTTATTATACCCTCATACTCCTTTCTCTCTTGTAATGAATTATTTTATTACAATAGCAATGAACAAATAATCATAATAATGATTGTGTAAATGCACATTCCATTAATTATGCCACATTTAAGTTTGAGCAGAAATATATTTTCTTGAAGAGAATCCATACTGAGTACATGCATTCATTAATTAGAAAATCTTCAAGTTCACGAACATTTGTCACATCTAACTCTTGCATCAGCTGGTCATAGGGTAGTACCTAAAGAAAAACAAACACACACTTGTAAAAATTAATCACAAATGTCAAAAGATAAAGACACACAGCCTCAAATGGCAAAACCAGACAGAAACTTTGTGTGTTAATCAATGAAAATATCAAAATACTTAGAAAGAGCTAACACAATTTAAAACGACTTTGATCAAACAATCCTATACAAAATCAAGGAATATATTCCAAGCAAGAGTGGGATTCATCTTCCATTTTTTACAAGAAATTTAGAGAGCTAAAGGGAGGATAAGATATCCTCCAAAGTGTAATTAAAAAAAGAAGACATCCTCCAAAGAATAGAAAACTAATTTCTGAAACAATCCTGAGCAAAGCACCATGGAAAACCTAATCCAATAACAGATCTAAGGGCAAAAGGGCAGCACCATTAAAAGAGGTGAGTGTTTCAAAATGTACAAGATGTAAAAACAGCACACTGCTACTGAAATTTACCCACCTCATAAGAGGTATTTTTTTACATTATATTTGTACAAGAACAACAAGCAATTGTACGCACATTGGAATTGGTCAACAATCTAGCAAATGCAATATATCAAAATGAATGATGAAATGAAGATAAAGGGTCAGCCAGTAAGTAACAAATACAATCCAGAAATTAAAGATGGCGTTATCAAGGCCCACAATGATACAGACACTAAACAGCCATGACTACCTTTGTGATGATCTTCCTTGCACTACCGTAAAGGGGTGCAGTTGGAGAACCACAGGATGCAAAGCAGAAAGGATTCATTTTTCACCCAAACTAAAATTAATATATATATATATATATATATATGTATATATATGTATATATATATATATATATATATATATATATATCAACTTCCATTTATAACATAACTTACACCAATAAAAGACAAGCAAGTCATCTCTGGACTAGAGTAGGTCACATGCTAGTCACTCACATTATAATGTTCAGTGATCACACCCAATAACTATGTCAAGCAAAATATAACACAAGATAGTCAATAACAGCGGGTCTAATAGGTAATACCTTGTATGTCTCAGTCAATGAAAGAACAGTGAGTTGCTTAAGCTTGAGGATCTGATCAGGTATCAATTGTGGAAGACGATCAGCATTACCTACAAGCAACTTAAACTTTTTAGTAAACACTATTATTTTATTTTTATTTATGTATAAATTAGTAAAGAAATAAAGATACAGAAACAAAATAATTAAATAAGGATAAATGTATGAATTTTCCTAATGATATTGTTTGCAAACTGCAAAGTAGAAAATAATGCGAGGTGTATAAAGGCTTCTTGCATTACAGGACACACCAAGCAAGACACTAAAAGTGCGCTATGACTGAGAAATCACAAAATGAAAAACATGCTTCTATTCCAGCATGGAGAGAAATTCTTAAACAATCAAATAATAATAATAATAATAATCTAAAAACAATAGTGACTAAAGACAAACAAATAGCAAGAACTAAAAAGCCAAAAAAATAAATGCATGGAGAGAAAAAAAAAAACATAAAAGGTGAATCCATTATCCACATGCTTACTCTTGTAATCACTCCATGTTCCATGTGCAAATAACCGAAGCATATCAAGATAAACAGATTTCTCAGTTGCTTGAAGCTGCAATGTCATGGAAAAAAGAATGGAACAGAAATCAATAAAGCAATATTCATTGAAGGTGTAAAATCGATAAACAGAAGCTCCAACGATGATGATTGGAGAAAGAAGAACCTGGAGAAGGTTAGGGAGTGCGAGAAATTGTGAGAAAGCGAAGAGGTTGGGGTGAGAAGTGGCTTCAACGAGAACGGAAGTGAGTGCGTTAGCGTTGGGGGAAGCAGAGGCTTGCTTCACCAACTGCTCCATCACCTCCGACTGCTTCTGCTCCATCTCCGATCACTACTCTCTCTTCTTTGCCTTTACTACTTCTCCTTATATACCATGCTACTCGTACTGCTAATCTAAATTCAAAACTAATATTAAAATAAAACATAAATAATTAAATTTGTGTGACACACAATAAACTAATTTATCACATTTCTTTTACACGTTTGAAGAGTATTTATCCTAAAAATAAAATAAATGATTAAAATAAAAATGGCTCGCCTCTCAGGAAAATAAAAATAAAGCTTACTAGTATTAATATTTAATGAAGGTAAAATGTATAAATTCTTTAACCTGTATTTTTAAAATAATTGAATGTGTTTAAACAAATACAGTAATTAGTTAATTACTGTATTTTTTGAACAAAATTTAGATGCAAAGTATTCATAATGTTCTTCCATTAAAATTAGAGGATCATATTGTTAAGAAAAATATTATTTATATGATAAGCTGTAAAACAAATTTTACAATTAACAGATAATACTAAAAAGATTCTAATTTAAAATCAATTTTTTAAAATATTTAGAGAGATTAAAATCAATTTTTTATACAACATTATCAAAATATAATTTGTAAATTTAAAAATTCTTTTTGTATTTATTTATAATAAATTACTATAATTATATTCATATAAATATTTGCAATTGGAAAATGCAATTTATTTATTTATTTTGTAATTGCAGAGCTTAGGTGGGTGTTTTTCTCTCTCGGCGCCAGAACCTGGTGGTGTTGTGATTTTCTCCATTCCAAAACCTAACAAGCGAGAGACCGATCACGTTTGATGATGGAAGATTCACACAGCAACACTGCAGCGGTGCAAGCCACCAACGATGACGCCTCCGCCAGCAAATTGTTCGAACATCTCCTCTCTCTTTTTTGTATTAGAACAATGCGAAATTGAATTATAAAATGAGATATTTTGTTTTGATTTGATTAGTTTATGGTAATTGCTTCATCCTTCCCACCTACTTTTATTCTTGTGCAATTATTTTAGATTTTTAAAAGTAGTGAATTTTCCGTCATTTATTCTTTCTGAAAATTTTAACGCTTTTTATATATTTTCTGAAAATTGTAGAAGGTTAACTTAGATGGTTCCTATTGGGGATTCCAGTGTGGATTAGCATAAGCACTAATGTAGCTGAATCTTGTCTCGGTAGTATTGAATGGCTCTTTAGTGGCATAAAATGCTTTTGGTTTCTGATGAAATGCAACAATGTAAAGAGAATATTGTTTACTCATGGCTTGCCATGCTTAAAAGTTAAAAATGGTTTTAAGGAAACATTGGCTGGATAAATTACATTTCTTAGAGTGACTGGGGAGTTTTGAATACTTTATGGTATTGGTAAATAGTCATACTGTACTGTGGGTTGATGACTCAATGAATGGAAAAACCTCCCATGGCAGCCAGCTGCAAAGTTTATTTTTTATTGGAAAATGTTAATTGTTAGTATTGTTAGTTTTTGTTAGTAGAGGGGATTGAACCTACGACTTTTCCCCTCTTCCCTTCCACCTTAATTATTCAACCAACCTAATATCTCCTAGCCAGCTGCAAAGTTGACAGATAAAACAGACAAGGTGCACTTGGTTTCTAAAATGGAAAAATGGCACTTATCCAAATTTTTTCCACCTCATAATAATAGTAATACTGATTGAAGTTCATGGATATTGATCCAATTCTAAATGAATTTTGATCCCAAATAGCAATCAGTTTCAGTCTATCCCTCTGTTCTGAGTACTGGGAAAAGTCATGCACCATGCACGTATGACAATCCATGTAACATTGGTTCAGTAATGTTGATACTTGATATTTTTCTTTCTCATTTTTGGCTTCAAAATTTCATCTTGTTTTCAGCTTTTATCAGAGTTTAAATGGATTATAATGTTATATTTATGCAATTAGTAATTCCTTTTTGGTGATTTGTATTGTGTGATGAATATTTAATCTCCATAAACTGGTTGTAGGTCATGTGTGAAAAAGGGATACATGAAAGATGATTACATTCATTTATTTGTTAGAAGACCTGTTAGGAGATCTCCAATAATTCATCGAGGTAGGATTCACCTTCTTTAAGGAATTGACTTGTTTAAGTACCGGCACTTCAACTTAGTAGTTTCTTGGTGCTTTTGTATTGTTTGTGAGTATATAGGTTACTTTGCTCGCTGGGCTGCTATTCGGAAACTTCTCTATCAGTTTCTTGATGTTGAGAAGAAGTCAGATGAGGACCCCCCTATAAAGAAGCAGATATTATCACTTGGAGCAGGTTTTGACACAACATATTTTCAGTTGCAGGTGCTTTGTTGAGATGGGATTATGCATGTGGACAGAAAGTGTGAAACTTTGTACTTTGTTACCACTAGTTCCAATTTTCCTTGTTACCTTATTTCTTAGCTTCACTCATCCATGACGTGTGCCTATTTACAGCTGTAACTTAAATGTTCAAATCTTTTCTTGGCAGGATGAGGGTAAAGCACCATATTTATATGTGGAAGTGGATTTTAAGGAGGTAGAAATTTGAATACCTTTTAAAGGGTTTAGTTGCCAATGCAGCCTTTTTTCTAGTTGTTTATGGGTTTTGAGTTGGATTGATTTAAAGATGCTTTGTCATGATTATTACTATTGAGTTTAACTAAATACACATCTAATTTTAAAATGAAGAGGATCAAAGCTGTTTGTAGTTTTTAAATCTTTAGCTTTATTGTCATTTATTGGTAAAGAAAGTTAAACCACTATTATATTTGTAATCTAGGTAACTAGTAAAAAGGCAGCACTTATTGAAACTTGCAGTCCATTGAGGAATAAATTTGATGAGACAGCAGTCCTATCAAGAGGTAAGCAATACTGAGTATGATGCTTTAAATGGGAGGGGTGTTCTCCACTGGTATTTATTCTTATTTTTTATGGTCCTTTTCTTTTGTGGTTATACATTGTTCCAGATTGCAAACATTAATTAAGAGTATAAAAATTAACACCCTTTAAAATTTTCAAACTCTACACATATAGTCCCTCTAGTATTGCATTGCAGCCCCTTTCCCTCATCGATTATTTAGCCAGCCAAACAAGAGAGAAAGGAAAAAGCATAGTGATGCTAAGTGAAATTTCTGGTTTCTTGTGGCTTTGTCCAAGATTCCAGCAGAAATCTCTTTACCAGGATCATAGCCATGTGTGTCAAGTAACTCCCCCAAAGTGGATTTCTGGCATAATCAGAGAGCCAGTCAGTTTTGAATGCAAACATGAAAAGCTGATGTTCATAAGAAATAGAAACATGGAAAAGGGACTGTGATAGTAACAGCTTTGAGCAAGGACCACCATTCTCCCTGCAACTCCATTCAGATCCCCTCCCTGGGAAAATATTTTATTCCTGCAGGTTTTTCCCCTCCAAATCTTCCCAAATATTTACCTTTTGTTATTCCTCTCGTCCTACATGTGGTGTCTACACACTGATGACATTGAAAGCTTTGATTACAGATTTTAAGGTACACATTATTGTTCCATGTCGTCTAACATAAATCTAGCCATACAGAATGTTATAAAAAAAGTGATGGTCTATATGTCCATCAATAAAATCTGCACCACCATTTAAATGCATATGCTAGTGTAAAGAATTAATTTTTGGGAATTTTAGATGATGTAATAGATGGACTTGAAGCTGGGTTGCCAGGAGTTACAATGATACTATACTATAGAGGGTATTATAGTTTCTTAAAAGATGGAATGCATTATTTATAAACTCTTGAAACATTTTTTTAATGATGGCTTGTCATGATTGAAAGTGCCTAAATTAATTATCTGAACATCTGTGAGCAAAGCTGGAGTTGGGACTTGGGATCTAGACCCATCAAGTAATCTTTCATTATTAATAGAGAAAATAAATTTCATTATACTAATCTGTAGCCCTTCAAATATATGCATTAAAACTGCATGAAAAACTTTGCTTGGATAATCTGCAAGCTCAATGTCAGAAGATTAGAGAAACTTAGATTCTGCCACTAGGCCTAATCTCAGAACACATTTGACTTGTAGCATTTTAGAATAAAATCAATTTAATCTTTTCAATGTGATCGTTGGACACTAATTCTGAAAATTAGCATGCATGACTACTGCTGATCCATACTAATGCTTGTAATGTTTCATTCTTTGCCAGAAAAAGGAGAAGTGTTCAGTGCGCACTATAAACTACTCCCTGCAGATTTGCGTGATGTGCAACAATTAAATGCTATTATAACTCATGCTGGTTTGGATCCAAGGTATGTATTGAGAGTCACCTCTCTTTCTATCTCTTGTTCTTTTGTGTATAGTTGTGAAATTCTGTTAGATATAATTGATTTGTTTGGAGGCCTCTGCCGCTTCTCAGAAAGAGGGGAATAATTTGGAAAACTCTTAGAATTAGAAAATTCTAATTCAAAAAGGGTTTTAAAGACAGTAATGATTTCTTATCCTGTTCTTTTTATGCTCTAGTGAATTTCATGACTGATACTTTTCAGTAAAAGACAATAGTTCTGAATTTAATAATTGGACACGACAGCAATATTGTGTTTCTTTACACAGTTTACAACAGAATATGCAACTAGAAGTTTTAGAATGATTTTGAAGACAATACTTCTGAATTTTTAATTGGAAAGTGATAATTTTTTCCTTTTCACAGTTTTTAATTACATATTTAACATAATGGAAAATGACCGGAAGAAATCAAGTTTCAACATCAACATCAACATCTTTAACCCAAGTTAATTGGGGTCGGTGGTAGATGAACCCAATGATAAATACGAGAAAGTTGAATGAAAAAAAACAAGAGGGGAAGAAAAAGGAGAAATAAGACAAAAGAAAAGAAAATAAGATAAGATAAAAGAAAAGAAGGGTGAAAGAAGGAGGGAAAAAATGAAGAGTAAAAGAACTAAAAAGAGACCGTCTAGAACATAGAGATAATAACGGGTCTAACCCTCCACCAAGTTTATAGCTTTTCTCCATTCCGTCCTAAGACACACCTTCCGCCAATCTGTATCCCACTCCATTAAGTTTTGTTTAATTACCTTTCCCCAGGTAAATTTCGGTCTACCTCTAACTCTTTTTGTGTCGAGCTCTTGGTAACAAACTTTTGTTCTTACAGGAGCATCCAAGGGTCGTTTCATTACGTGCCCAAGCCACCTCAATCTATGTTCCCTCATCTTTTCACTCACCAGTACTACTGCTACCTTTCGTCGAATATCTTCATTTTTTACCTTATCCATCTTCGTATAACCACACATCCACCTTAACATCTTTATTTCTGTTGCCCCTATTTTATGTTCATGTTTTTTATGTGGTGGTCAACATTCAGCTCCATATAATATAGCAGATCTTATAATTATTCTATAGAATTTCCTTTTAGCTTAAGGAGAATTTTGCAGTCACATAAAAATTCAAATGCACTATGTCATTTTATCCACCCTGTTTTGATTCTATGATTTATACCATCATCAATCTCTTCACCTTTTTGCAAAATTGATATCAAGCATCTAAAAGCATCTTTTTTGGGTACCTCTTGACCAAGTAGATGCACGGGGTCTTGATCACCATCTCTTACCAGCGAAAACTCACACTTCATATACTTAGTCTTGCTTTGTCTTATCGTGAATCCTTTAGACTCCAAAGTGTTTCCCAACAAATCAAGTTTTCTATTAACATCATCTTTGGTCTCATTAATAAGCATAATATCATCTGCAAACAGCATACACCATGACATTTCCTCTTGAATATTTTTTGATAGTTCATTCATCACTAAGGCAAAGAGATAAGGACTAAGAGCCGAACTTTGGCGTACACTACCGTGATAGGAAAATCCCTTGATGTTCCATTACATGTTTTCACACATGTGGTAGTCCCATCATGCATATCCTTGATTGCATTAACATATTTTAATGGTACTTTTTTCTTCTCAAGAGTCCACCAAAAAAAATTTCTTGGGACCCTATCGTATGCTTTCTCAAGATTTATGAACACCATATGTAAGTCTTTCTTCTTTTCTCAAGTTTGTGCTCAAGAATTCTTAATTTCCATTTGCTTTGTATGGCTTCATGTGCTTACTGTTGTATATAGTTATTGAATCATGTTCTTATATCTTCTAAAGAGTTCACATGCTGGAGGATTTAATGCTTATTTCTTGTTGGTTAATCTTTAGCTACTTTATATGTGTGTGTGAATGTGTATTTGGTTTAATTTAAATTAAACTCCTTTTCTTTCATGACCAAGGCTTGATAAATTGATTCATTCTGATATTATTATCAGTCTGCCAACTTTTATAATTGCAGAATGTGTTCTGATCTACTTGGATCCTAATTCAACTCGTGCAATTGTTGGTTGGGCTTCCCAAACATTTTCAACCGCAATATTTTTTCTTTATGAGCAGGTTGGAGCCTTAAAAGTTTCTTTTTCTACTTCTTTTATGTGAAGAAAGTAGGATGTTCACATTATATGGTTCTTTGCTAACAGATCCACCCAAATGATGCTTTTGGACGACAAATGATACGGAATTTGGAGGTATGGATGTAAAAAAGTTGTTTTATACTGTGGTTTTTAAATTTCAATTGATTCAGTTCAGATTACCCTTACCATTGGAAATGTCTTATCTCGAAAGGGGAATTTCTAATTGTTGTGCCTTTGTTTTTGTTCATTATAGTTATACTATTTTTGTGCCCATAAGGGTATTCTTACTGGATTTTGTTTTCCTGTTAATTTTGGTTTTTAGTTTCTTCTAGAAGGAAATCTTATTCTCTGCTCTTTGTAACATCAATTTTATTTCTTACCCAGCAATCACTGCCGCACAGATTAGTCTTTTGAAGTTTATTTCCCTAGGACACGTTTTTTACACCCCAGGATTCTTTCCATTCAGGCGATGACACTTATGTAAAGTTTTGGGTTTTATGATATATCTACTATGCACAATGTGTATATTGGTCACTTTCATTCTATTCTGGGATCATTAATCAAATTGGAACTTTCATTCCCAGAGACTGAGTGATAGTGAAGTAGTGAACTACAATCCCTTTTGGTATTACTCGAGTATTATAAAGAAGGGGATGGGAAGATATAAAGGGAGTGTATAAGAAAAGGTATCACTTGAGTCATGTGAAGTGAGCTTCACAAACTCTTTGACTGAAAATTTGGAGTGAAAAATTTCTTAGTCTTTGTTTATAACCACTCTGCCTTGAGTTTCAGATTGAGGGTTGATAATACAATGCATATTTTGGCCAATAAACATTGTGTTTTTCATGGATAAGAATATAATGTCTAATGAAATGAATATGTACTTTTTTCCCCCCAAATTTGTCCCTCGTGGACTTCCTTTTACAATCTAATGTCTGACATATTTTTTCAATATGACTAGAAAAACAGCTTCCATAAAAATGTCTCATTTTACTGCAAGAACATCACACCATGTAAAATGAGAACTGGTGACATTGTCAATTTTTCATTTTTATTTTATTGCTCTGAGTTTGTCATAATCATTTTTGCTTAGAGTTATCCTATAATGGAAAGTCATGCATTGTTTATGGGGGGAAATTTCTGGTTTCTGAAAATGAACTGTTAATTTATTTGAATAAAAAGTTGTGTCTAAACACATTAATGAATTGATTGATATTCCATAAATAACAATCATTGATGTATATGAAAGAAACCATAATATGATTTGACTTTCCTGTTTTGCATCAGTGTCGAGGTTGTGATCTGTTGGGTATTTATGCTACGCCAACTTTAGTTGCAAAGGAAAAATTATTCCTGGACCAAGGATGGCAGGTAGATCATGTAATTTTTGCTAGAAAAGAAGTCTGTTTTTATTTATTTTTTAAATACTATTGTGCATCTGGTATGTGATTCAATTTACATTTCTGGAAAACCTTCTAAATGATGATGAAGGAGTCATCTAGGCATGGATAGTATGAGAACATAGCAGACTAAACTAGAAATGGTTCAGAGTCTACATTCTTGCTATCATAATTGTTAGATTATAATTATTATCAATATCATCAGAAATAGTTCATCATGTAGTACTAATGTGTATTTATTCTATCACTAACATATTAATATTCTTATGCCTTATATTTTTTCTGGGTATCAGAAGTCTGTTGCCTGGGACATGATGAGAGTTTATAATGATTTTATTGATGCCCAAGAAAGATGCAGGTATTTTTTCTTCTTTTTTTCTCTTGCTGAATTAGATCTGGAAGTTTGTGTATTAAATTTACAAATTCTTTAGTGCTTTCTGATGTTTTAATGCTAAAGGCAATTAATTAGCTGAATTATAACAATAGACTAATTATCTTAAAATAGGATGATACTACTTGTTTGCAACAGCAATGGTCTTGGGGCCCGCAAAGATTAAAATAGAGTAAATTTCATAAAACAAATTTATGGTACCCTTCTGTAGTCGTCATGGTTATTTTATTGTGTCTGGTTCAACAGTACAATTATGGACGAAAAGATTATTTTGATTAGATTCTATTTATGTAAAAGTCATGGTGTACAAACAAAATGATGGAAATAACCAAATTTCTTAGGGTGGGAAGGGTAGTGGTCCCGCATCAGCTCTGCCTAAGTAAGCATCAGTAATAATTGTTTTTTCTTGGTGCTTCGATTTCTTGGCTTCTCTTTTAAGGAAGCATTTTGCCTGGTTTTCTATTCCTATCAGCATTTTAATATGTAGAAGGTACTACGTTCTATCAATATCTTATAATTGTCATATGATGGAACTGTTTGATTTCTATTAGATACTAAAGTTCATATCTTCATATGAAAGGCAGTTTTTTCTTCCCTGATTCTCCATCCCCTCTGTTCTTTCTATCTACTTTATGGTTGGTGGCCTGTTTCTTTCTTTCGTAAATTTTATCTAAAGATGCTAATTTGTGATGCTTTACCGTTTAGGATTGAACGGCTGGAATTGTTTGATGAATTTGAAGAGTGGTACATGATGCAGGCGAGTCAGCTTTTTATTATTGTTCTGTTAATTGTTTGCTATAAAAAGTGTCTGAATACTGTTACACACATTTTGCTGGGGCCTTGAATGTGGGTTGTGTTGGGGGGGGGGGGGGGGGGGGGGGGGGGGGGGGGGGGGGGGGGGGGGGGGGGGGGGGGGGGGGGGGGGGCCTAGGCCATAGTTTATGGTCTCTCATTTTAAGTGGGGATGTGAATTGTTTGTTCTTATTTCTTTTTTATTCATTGGTCAAAGACTAAAAGTAAACAAGAATTCATGATGTAACCAATAGTCCAGTTGAATGCAAGTAATTGGTGGTTACATGACCCACAATTTAGCAATGTGCTTTGTCATCCATTTATGAAGAGTTCCTCTTTTGTTTATTCCACTACTACAATCTTAATTTTTTTCCTTTCTATTGATGTTCAGGAGCATTACTGTGTGGCTTATGCAATCAATGATGCCATGGTATGATCTTGATCATACTTGTTCTGTCATATGCAGCAAACTAGTGAAGTTCCTTCATTTACTGTATGGGAAGGGAATAGGAGTATAGGACAGCACATCATTTAAATCAATTCACAAATAAAGTGACCATGTGTATTCTTTATAATATCTTGCCTGGATTGAAATTAGAGACCACATTACTTTTACCGTACCACTTCTAGCAATCTTAAATTATCATCATGATGAGTGATGACAAGATAATAATTTGGAAAAAGGATGAGGTGGGGTATAGGATTCTGTTTCTGAAGATGATTCCAAACATGAAAATATAATATGATTTTGGTGGGTGGGACTATATTTATTCCATTTACCCTATTTCTTTTTTGTACTTCGGGTTTTGAGGAACTATACCAGAGTAGCATTGACTCTGATTTGTCATCCATGATGCAGGGTCTTTTTGGGGATTTTGGTTTTGTTAATGACAAAAGTTAGCTTCCTTCCTCATGAAACACGGGGATACACTCCAATAACATATATATATATATATATATATATATATATATATATATATTTATATTATATATCACTCTTGCCAAGTATCATCCGTGGCTGTAACTGTTAATACAGCAAGTATCACGGTGGCACGTGCCAGCACACTGCAGGAGATGTTGTCTGGTAAAAAAGGTTCTCTCAGCAACTTGTTAGTTATTGTATCAGAATTCAACCATATGGATGATTAGTATTTTTGTATAGATCCCTTGAGAAGTTGTTTGTTTGACACAAAGCATAGATACTTTCCATTTTCTGCTAACTGTTTGGCAAAGAAAACGTGGTGGCTCCCACACAGCACCAACTGTTAAAGTCACATACTCTAGGCCTGTGTGGGGTGGGGATGTCCATGTGAAAGAAATATGAAAATAGCATGTATTGTTTCTGCTTTTCAACACAGATGGTTTTTCCATGCTTTGCGTTGCTTTAAAAACTGAGCTCGATCAGCCGGCTCAACTGGAAACTGGTCTTGGTCTCAAAAACCAGTTCATCTCAGAATCAATGAAAATCGGTAAAGAATTGAGCAAACTAGTCCACAGTTTGTGAAAATCGGTTTGAAGATGTATTTTTTTATTAAAAAAAATAATAATTTAATTTAAAACATTTTAAATATAAATAAAACATTTATAAACCGTCTTGGCAATTACAGTTTTTTTTTTAACTTGTAAAATATATAATTTGGTTATTAATAATAATTTATAATTTTTATATTCTTAGTTTATACTATTTTATTGCAATATTATATAAGATTAATAATATATAAATTTAATTACTATTATTTGATTACAATTCAATCAGTTGGACCAATAAATCATCAACTAGTACTTTTATTTTATCTGTTCAATATTAGGTCAGTTTTTAAAACATCAATATTTTGGCATTCTTTTGTATGCCCTTTTTGTTTCCTCTTTCTCGGGTTGAACTAACAGTGTTCTATTAGGATATGGCTGCCTGAGCCCTGAGCAATGGCACTGTATTTTGTTTATGATACCACGTTTCCTCGTTTGATGGGTAGGTCAAAACGTGACTTGAAAATACAGAGTCTACGTAGATGAAGCAGAAGGCAATAGTGGAATTTAGATTATTATTTTCACCCTTGCTTTGTTTAGGAACATAAGTTCTAATTACCATTTATCACATTAATCAGTTGATGCATGATTGTTTTGATTCAATTAAAATTCTGAAGTTTAAAGTATTTGGATATTCAATTGTGTTAAATATTAGAAAAGAAAATTTTATCATTCACATTAGTTTTATTCAACTCGAGTTTGTCTCATAAAAAACATATTTGATTCATAAAAAAATTAACAATTTCTTAGCAATGAAAAGACATTGGTAAGCTATCTATACACAAGTGAGTGTGTTAAATATATACTCTCTCACTTTAATGAAATTACACATTAATATGTTATTTTTTTTATATTTGACGCCACTATTTTTATGTATTTAAATTAACTATTTGATTAATAATAACAATTGTTTATTAAAATAAATTACCACCACTAATAGGAAGTTGCATTGCAAGAGACTCGGAGGATGAAGACTGTTATTAGCAGCAATGGTGCATTGTTTATTAGTACTATCTCAGATATCAGATCGATTACCGTGGACAGTGAGCTTTACTGTTCAATATATCATGGGACTGTTGTACAATCATCACTTTTTTTTCCGCATTTTAAAATTCTTAAAATAAAATTTGAATTGCTTTGGATGAGTTTTTAAAGTGAAAGTAGGTAAAATAACAAAGTATGAGTATTTTTGAATAGAATTTTATTTTAATATATTAACATTGTAAAAAAAAAATTGTACTGTTAATTAATTAAAAGTTATTGTAAGTGGCTTATAAAATATTTATTATAAAAATCAACAATTTTACTACTTATAGCAATTTATGATTGGATAATTATGTAAGAAAATATTTATATTACTTAGAATATACAAACTATTTAGTGTATATACACTACTTTTTGTGTGTGTGTGTGTGAATATATAAAAACTATTATTCAAGAGTTTCTCTTTGGATTAATACGATCACACTAGCTAATTGGGATATATATTTTTTATAGAAAGTCAGTCAATATTGCATACAAAGTATAAATAAAAGGCAACTAAGCAATGGTCTAACTAAATAAGTATAAACATAAAATTGTATATAAGCAAACAACTCCAATGTTGTATCAACGTGAATACCAGGGGACTAAATTCAATTTTTATTTATTTGAGGATTTGCTTCCCTTCAGCACTCGTAAATACAGACTCTCGGATTATTAAATAACTTTTAAACACAAACACATACTCCACATTAATTTAAACTAAAAGATTATGAGACTAGTACCGCAATAAATATGATTACTTTTGCGAAAACTTGTACGTATAGACATATAGCATAAATAAGTTTTGTCGTTGTCTTTATAATCAATTAATAATAGGTAAAATTATGGATATTTGCATGACGCTACGTACTCAAACCGACACATCGATTTCAATTAGTAGTATCTTTCCTACATGCTGGTCATTCCTAAATCAGCATCTTCCTTTAAATAATTTACTATTTATTTGACATTGAGAAATACATAAAATTATTTTAGAAATAATAATAATAATAATGAAATACTCCGTGAACAAGTATAGATAAATTGGGTCCACAAGAAGAAAAATGAGTTGGTGTGGAATTTAAATAGTCGCATTCAGAAAGATGGAGCTTGGTGGAGGTGGGGTTGAAAAATAAGGGGTACCGTGTGTGTGGCTTTTTAGAAGTAAACATATGCATCATTTTCTCTGGATTGATATCAGCTTTCCATGCTCTGCCTGGTGGCTCAATAACGCCTATAATTATGGAGAATAATTTATTAGTGCAGCTTTTAAGTATTTTTTTCGAACTCGTTTTACAATGATTTGTTTCCGGTTAAAACTATTAATATATTTGGCTAGAGATGATTTTACAATTTGAGTTCAAGGTAGTTTAACTTCAAAAGTAATAGTTGTTTATTTTTTAATCCATATATTAATGTAGAATATTCACTAATTTTATTGTTAATGACTCATTTTTGTTAAAAAAATTTGATTGTTGACTAATTTTAGTGGAATTTATTATTTTAATCGTATTTTCTTTCATCTATAAAATTCAAAATCGAAATGTTCCTTAAAAAGATCTCATAAAAAAATTGTGAATTTTGGTAGTTTTTCGATATTTATATACATTATTTTGAACTTATCATTAGATAATATGAGATTTTTAACATAATTTTCTCACACATTTAAATTGGATATGTGAAATTTATAGGATAAAATATTTGTATATGGTCTCGTAATAAGCTGATAATAGATGATATAATATAGGTTCAACAATAACTACTAAAATAGACCTTCATGCCAATCTCAAAATATGCTTGTGTTTTAAAAGATATAATATATGTACGAATAAAGCAGTTTTGAGAAATTCATAAAAAAAAAAAAAAGCAGTTTGAGAATATTCAAACTCGAAATCACAGTCTTGAATTGAATGCCGCTTTTGTGATTGTTAATAGCATTATCTATAATTAATCAGCATATAAATGTTTAGGTAGTAATTAAAAGTAGTAAGGACAGGAGGTAGTATAAAATTATAAAGTACCATAAAAATTAATCTAGTCAAAATATGTCTAATTCAAGGGTGAATTTAATGCACCCGATCGACTATGAAAACTAGAATAACAAAATCAAAACATAACTTTGTTTGGTTTGATGTTGATTGACTTCATATACAGTTATGATCATCTGAAATTTAATTATTTTTTGTTTTATAATATATCACCTAGCTTATAATATTACCAAAAAAATCAATTAATGTTTATCATTATTAATAGAGTTAAAGTTCAATTAAAAAATGTGTTCGTCCTGTTTCTTAATTTTTATTAGCATTTATTTTCAAGAATTTAATTTTACTATATTAAGAAAAAAAGAATTTTAGTTCGCAGTAAATTGAAATGGGCTGAGAACATCTTAGCATAAAGTGTGTTAAGCCCAATATAACCCGATCTAATGCATGGATATCTAGAGTTTTTTATATTTTTTGAAAGGGATATCTAAAGTTTTTTTACACATAAAATGATAATTTGTGTAGATAAAAAATAAATGAGGTGATAGTTCGTATCTACTAATGAATATCTCCAAAGTAGAGAAAGCATATATCTTCCCGAGTACTTTTCAGGAAGTTTTCAATGCCATGTTTAAAGGTCCCTGCATTTAATGGTGTGACAGCTATGGCTACCACAGTGAATTAATTTGAACAACAAAATTTTTTTTGTTTAGTTTTATGTTACAGAAGCTGGTCCATTTTCTTGCATTGATAACTCACTCACAGGTCTAGCTATGAGAAATATTTTTTATATAAAATAATGGTGTAAAAAATAGTAATGAATATAAAACTAATTAACAAAAAATTTAATGGTACTGTTAAGAGTCATATACCAATACTGGGGGGGACATTTTTAAATAAAGATGATTTGTTTTAGCTGGAAAAAAAATGTGAGTTCTATAACAGTGGTGTAGGAAACAAATTTTATTTTTAAGAGTTTCCTTCCCAAAACCAAATGTTCCTACCATCCGACTCAAACAGTCATACCAAGTAAAGATAAAGCAGTGAATTTATGCTATTTTAGATTTTAAACTTTCATGTAAGTTAACCTTTCATAAAAAGTACCTGCTATTTTAGATTTTAAAGAAAACAAAAGTCAAGTGAAGCACAAAACTTTATTATTATATATGTATTAATCAGTCTGTTGTCTGTTTAGATATAAGGTTGAAAATGTTTTTGAAAATTTTTCTATTAAAAAAATATTATATTTTTAGTAAAGAAATTTTGAAAAATAGTTCTGACATGTATCCAACATGTGCATAGTAATTGTAAACAAATTCTTAAAACTTTGGGTATAAGAAGGTAGAAGAATGGTTTGATGAGTCCCGTGTGGTGGTGGTGGAGGAGTCCTTAAGCTTCACGTTTTGCTTACTCACCCTAGCTAGTACCCGTCTCAATAAAGTCAACCATATCCTCATCTTTTTGCCTCAGACATCACTCACACTTTTTATTTTCTTCTTTCCATTTTTTTTTTTTACTTCATCTCACCACACAAGAAATTTAGCACGTTCATAATCTTTTTACTGCATTTCTTGGTCCAAAAAATTTTTGGAAGATGGAAGAGTGTTTCTTTTTATTTTAAAAAGACCAGAGCATGTCACTAACAAAGTGGCTGCTTTAAAAGACCTTCTTCCTCCAAATTTATCTTTGTATTTCATTTTTTTTTTTAATTATCTTGCATTACTCTATAGCATCATCTAATAACATATGTATCAGTATTTTTTTTTATTTGAAGAATTGAGGTCCAATTAATAAATTTATTGGCTAGGATATTAAATTTCTTAAATATTCTTATTTACTATTTTTTTTATTGGATTTTGATATTAAAAAGAACCATCCTCCTAACGTCTTACCTTTCAAGTTTCAACCTATAGTACACTGAAATGGGTTGACAAAACATTGACGCATATCATATTAGGCCACATTTAATGCGATTTGAAAATAGTATGACATGTTTTGACAGGTGGATTCTAAGATGAAGTTCAAAAAAAAAAAAAAAAGAATTCACGGGTGAGACACTGTTTTGACCGGTAATAACCAATTTTTGACTTGTTATATTTACAGAATGACCCAAATTAATATTTTAGATTTTTATACTATCAATTTTAAGTAATAGCAAATTCATCCCCTGCCTATAAATAGTGTACTCATAAGGCATCAAATTTATCCCACTCCTCACCACATTCACAATGCAACACTCAGAAACCGCATTTACGTTGATTTTGAGATAGTTTTGTTAAGTTTTGTTTAATTTTTTTAATTTATTTTGTTTAGTAAATTTTAATAAAATTATTTTATTTATTATTTAAGAATATACTAATTTTAATATATTTGTTTGATTTAATATTTTGTATAATTTTTTTATTTTGTATTCAATATTAACATTAAAAAAAAAATATTGTTTTGGTTTGTTATTTATTTTTGTTTTTTTTCATTTTAATTGTTGTTTCTTATGTTTATTATAAAAATTATCTTATTTTTATGTTAACATTTGTATTTAAAAAGAATTAAATTAAAATTTGTACTATTTCCATGATATAAGTTAATTAAAATTTTACAATATACGATTGATTTATTTTGTAGTTTTCATAAAGTTTTGTTTAATTTTTTAATTTATTTTGTTTATTAAATGTTATTAAAATTATTTTATTTATTATTTAAGAATATACTAATTTTAATATATGTGTTTGATTTAATATTTTGTATAATTTTTTTATTTTGTATTGAAAATTAATATTAAAAGATAATATTATTTTGTTTTGTTATTTATTTTTTGTTATTTTATTTACAAAGTAGCATGGAAATGGCCTTTTTTTAGAAGAAACCGTGGAGGATACCACGACTTTAAAGTCGTGAGATACCACACAACTTTAAAGCCGTATTGTGAATAGTGCATTAGTCAAAAAATTTAATTAAACAATACATGCTTTATAATTATGGTTTTTTAATGTTAATTTTCAATAAAAAATAACAATTAAAATAAAATAAAAAAATAAATAACAAAACAAAATAATGTTATCTTTTAATATTAATTTTCAATACAAAATAAAAAAATTATACAAAATGTTAAATCAAACAAATATATTAAAACTAGTATATTCTTAAATAATAAATAAAATAATTTTAATAACATTTAATAAAAAAAATAAATTAAAAAATTAAACAAAAATTTAAGAAAACTACAAAAGAAATCAACTTATATTGTAAAATTTTAATTAACGTATATCATGGAAATAGTACAAATTTTAATTCAATTCTTTTTAAATACAAATGTTAACATAAAAATACATACATTAAAAA
>PYAF01000641.1:686400-706508 GCA_007407185.1 Glycine tomentella | reverse complement strand
GATTTAATATTTTGTATAATTTTTTTTATTTTGTATTGAAAATTAATATTAAAAGATAATATTATTTTAATTCAATTCTTTTTAAATACAAATCTTAACATAAAAATACATACATTAAAAAATATATCAAATAAAATCATATAATACCTTAATTAAACATATATTAATTTGTAAATTTCTAAATTATAAAATAAAATAAATTTTATAATAAACATAAGAAACAACAATTAAAATGAAAAAACAAAAATAAATAACAAAACAATATTTTCTTTTAATGTTAATATTGAATACAAAATAAAAAATTATACAAAATATTAAATCAAAAAAATATATTAAAATTAGTATATTCTTAAATAATAAATAAAATAATTTTATTAAAATTTACTAAACAAAATAAATTAAAAAAATTAAACAAAATGACCGAAGGAGTTGCTTTCAGTGATGAAAAAAAGGTAGGAAAATAAATAAACAAATAAATAAATAAACAAGAAAGGCAACAGAGAGAGGAACACCACCTAGACCTAGGAAAGAACTGGACTCAGGGAAAAGACTCAAGGAGGGCGATGTGCGTAAGAAAAGTGGGCGAAGGGAGGGAGGAAATTTTAAAAAAAAAATCTTTAGGTAACCGATAAATAATCTAAACTGTTTATTATTTTACTAATATATCCTATGGCTCAAAATACAGCTTCACTGGTGTAGCCGGAAAATGACAACTTCATATTAGAATCAGCCGTTTTGACAAGTCTAATAGAAAGGCTACCTATCTAAAAATAAAGAGAAAATTTCCTAAACTTTATCCTTTTTAGATAGATATCTTAAACTTTCATTTCATCCTAATTAATTTTTAAATTATACGAATTGATTCAATAAACTCTTTTATTAAAATAAGTATAAGTCAGTAACAGAGAAGAGAACACCTTTTGACCTTGATTTAGGTTCTGTCTATTCATTAATTTATTTGTTAAATTAACATAATGAATTTCTGAATTGAGAAATATAAATAAACTTGAGGCATGCAAGTGCAATTTTGTGATGATTAGGTATAGTAATTAAGCGGAGCTAGTACTAGCACCCCCTCCCCTACTTGCTCGATCTCACGCATGAAATCCGCACCCAGGGTATTCTTTGGCCCGAGGTGAAGTGGAAAAAATAGGCTCTAATACACAAATTTTTTGAAATACAAATAATATTAAAAGATATAAAAATTTGTTATATTCCAAATAATTTTTAAAACTGTATATTAAATATCGATTTCAATTGGAAAAGAGGAACAACCGAAAAGGAAAGAGGATAAAGGAAAGAGAGGGAAAAAGAAAGAGGACAAAAAAAGAGGAACATCTATTATAAATATGCATGCGTGATGGATATCCATCTATTTATTTATTTTTAGGAAAAATCTATTAAATTTTGAAACATTAAAAAAAATCAAACCGGTAACACAAAAGATGATCACTTGAAAATCCCTCAATCCTCAACAAATAACATTAAACCCATAAAAAAAATCTTACACATATTACTCATACAAAAAGAAAATGCAAAGCAGAATGTCGGATTTAACGTTAGACTAAATAAATACATATCTCAATACATGTTTTTTGAGAAATAAAAATTCAAATTTTTTATTAAACCACGTTTGGAGTCACTGTACAAAAAATCAAACATGCATGTGAACGAAGTTAACCTGTATTCAAATATTTAACTCCGCTATCAAAATAAAATCGCTTGAGGCTGTATTCTACCGTGGGGTCAGTGGGGTTTTGCAATTTGCACTTTATCAGTCACTGGCATGATCCTCAGCTCCGAAACTTCAGAGGAGTAACATCATATTGATATTCAAATTAGCTAGTATACATGATCCAATTGAGCAAAAAGGGAGGGAAAATTCGAAAGATGAGATGTTAGCAAAAAGAAAAGAAAAAAGTAAATGAAAAAAAAAGTTTAAGAAAAAAGAATATTTTGATAGAAACGTCACTATGCTTTTGTGAAGAATTGGATACTCTTTCAAGTGACCAAAGGTGTGGGGTTCCATGCATGCTAGCTTATTCCCATTGGAAAGTCCAAGAAGAAAGAAAGGCCCTTTAATTTACACCGTTACCATTAACGGTAGAAGGCCAAAGACAATGTTAGCTTCTTTTTTTTTTCTATTTTAAATATATTTTTCTACCATTAAATATGCCCCAAAAAAAAGGTGTGCATGTGATATGTCTTGAAGTGAAAGGTAGGGTGCAACAAGAAGATTTTGTGAGTAGGAAAGATGGAGATAGCTAGATAAGAAAGGCTCTTTCAATTCACTAGTTTTGAATTTTCTGCCTTTCACCCCTCACTCTCTTTTTATCCTTAGCTAGCTTTACTACAAAAGGTTCCACTTATTGGTGGAATATTCTTGCATGCTGCTGCCTATTACACTTCAGTCTTCTCCCTTGCTATGCTTTGTCGTGCAGGTATTTCATCTTTTGATAAAATGAGGTGATAAAAGAAAAGTAGGAAAACAATGTGTGAAAGTTGAACGTGAAAAATCCTTGTCAAGAGGTTGTTTTAATTAAGAAGTGAAAGCGAAGCCTTCAACAACTAACGCTATTACGTACTTTTGGCTTCCAACGTAATCCACATAGGGATTAAACTTATGTTTATGCATTTTAAGCAACAACAAAAAAAAAAACTAATTGGATTATGGAATCATATGCTTAATTCATCTTAAGAAGTACGAGAAATTCTTTTGACTTTATGTTGATTTCACACTTTCCACCTGCTTCAAATCTTCTTTATTGTCTCTTTTCCTGTTTCTTCTTTTTTGGTTTTTGTTTTCCCCCCATAGGATACTCTTTATTATTTCAAGAGAAATATCATTAACATTTTTTTTTATAAATACACATTGTATTAATTAAGTCTCACTCTTTTTTCAATAAATTTCATTAGTAGTTTCATAACTTCAAATATATGTTAACAAATAATAAAAATGTTTTGTCAATGATTAATAAATTATTAGTTTGAAGGATAGTAGACTCAATTTTTTTAACAAATTAAGATTTGAATTTGAGTTTTATGGATGAGAAAAATATAATTAAGAGAGGAGACTCTCACCAAAGGTGGTTATAAATGTTCTTTATCAGATATTTATTATTAACAAAGTTGATAAATATTTTATACTAATATGATAATAAAAAAATATGAAAGATAATAAACTGAAGCTAAGTTTTATCATCCCTAATTTACTGGCATTGTAGCTTGTATATCCCTTTTGTAATTTGCCTCTATATTACTCTATTATTGTGACCTAAAATATGTCCAAATAAAGTGAAGGCCGAAAAACGATAATTTCTATTATGAAACGGAAATTCTTAAAATGTCATTTTCTTTTATCATAATGTCGTCAAGTTGAACAATTATGAAATGTGAGATCAGAAAATTCCACAGCATCCTATAGAGAAACGAATTACACATGACATGTGGGACTCTACAGCTTCGAACAGCAAGGCACCTTTTGTTGTATTGTTAGTGTGAAGTATTTTTATCAAACAAATAAAGGTGTTTCGTTGGATGTTGTTGCCAAGCATTCATGATAGCGATACAAGTTGCATTCCTATAGGTGGAAAATGGGAAGGATTACTATAAAGAAATTGAGTGATCAGTGACTATTTTATCTCATAACTTTAGAAATTTCTTACCTTTCACGGGAGTCGAATGCCTCTATCGTTTTGTTTTGAAAGAAAACAAATTTGATGACTAGGTTTTGTGGAAAAAATTGATGCCTTAATATTCAAGGACAATGTGCTAACGTCCAATTAAGTTAAAGGCCTTTCAAAATAACGAGATCGAGGAAATCCATTGATGGAACTAATAATAACGGGTTTGAAATCATATCTTTTTTTCCCTTACTATAAATAAAAATTATTATAAAAAAATCTTTTAAATGTTAATATTCTCTCTGTTGTTTTATAATAAGTTAATATGTAACTAGACGGATAAAAAAAATATTAAGGGAACAGGAGAGACAGTATTACATATTTTTTAAAGTTTAATTTTAAAACAACACGTTTTTAAATTAATTAAATAATTTATTAAAATTATTATAATATTATTTAAAATTGAGATATGAAGTTACTTACCATAGTATTATAATTATACAAACGAAATAAAAGAAGTGAGAATTAAACATTTTAAGACACGATACCATCTCTTCTTCCTCTAAAATATTAGTGAAATAAACAATAAACGAGAAATGGGAGAGAAGAAAAATACAAGATGTTTTTATCTTCATCTCACTAATATCTAATTGAGATTATACCTAGTTCTTGACTGGCTTCATCCAAGATTTTTTTCACTATATATCCCCTGTCAGTACAAAGAAATTTTATTATTTTAGTTCCTCTCAATTAATAATAACTAGTTATCGACTAATATCTAAAAGAAATTTTTTCACTACATTGAAACTTTTTTTTTCATTCTTTAATCACTATTATTTATTTTACTTTTTCTTTTTTTAATCTCTTTACGTATCAACTAAAGTTTGAATGTTCACTTATTGTTTTCTTTTCTTACTTAAACTTGATTAAAAAA
This sequence comes from Glycine tomentella, assembly GCA_007407185.1. Lineage (NCBI taxonomy): Eukaryota > Viridiplantae > Streptophyta > Magnoliopsida > Fabales > Fabaceae > Glycine > Glycine tomentella. The sequence goes on along the minus strand of PYAF01000641.1, from coordinate 701,951 downwards.
TTAATTGGCGTTGATGCCTCTTGTTTTTAATTATAATCTCTGACGTCTTGAAATAAAAAAAGCAAAATATCTTAGACATTTTAATTAAAACCAAATTTGATTAACAATATTAAATTTATAGTTGACTTTCTGATGTAACAAGCCATCTCTGACACAAGGGATGCGAAAGGCATTCAACAATTTCATAGTTTTTAACTTTTTATTTTTCTTTGGAAAAGCTAACATGTAGTTTGATTGTAATTTATTCTGTTATTGAACCGTATCTTAATTGAATTATGAAAATATGAGGATGCTCAATGAACAACTATGGCAGTCAACCTTTTTATGTTTAATATTACTAACTAATTGCACATTCATCCAAGTAATACGTATATATCATTGAAAAGGGAACTCTTAGATCAACTTGCTTCACACGGGTTAGTGAACAAAACGAAAGGACATTTTGACAGATTGCATATGTAGTTCAGCATAAAAGTACGTATTTTTTTCTTCTATTTTTTTCATATTAGGAATTTATAAAAACAAAATGGAGAAGGAAATGGAAAAGCTAACTTGGTTGTTCAGATCGTAAAATTAAAATAATTTACATCTTGTTTGAGATGTGTGAATTTGATTTTGATCTAGTTGATAAAATTTTCTGTGATGGTTATCCATTTAAGCATGATTGTGATCGGTGATGATAAATTATAGTATCTGCAAAAACATTTCAATATTCCAGTGAAAATCCATTTCATACATGTGCACTTGATATTCTTAACAATGATCTATTTATTGTTGTCTTGAGATAAGTTGAGGTAGACTATGAATGCAAGGTTTTAGTTGGATTTTTTTTTATAGGAAGATATTTATGTTATTTTATTCATAATAAACTTATAAATACTATCTGGAATATGATGAAAAATATGAGAGCTAGCATAAAAAAATATGCTCTTATTAAGGGGTGAATGACAAAATTTGTTTATCTCTTTACAAAACTCACTATTGAGTTTGAAGATGAAGTGAGAAATGGACTACATTTAGAAAATAACAAATGAAGACCAGAATTGCCCAAGGTAGAAGTTGAAGACCATCTACAAGTGCTTTGCAATCAGTTTTAAATTCAATATTGTGGTAGCTGGTATCTTTAAGCCAAGTCAGAGCTTGCAAAAGACCCCATGTCTATGCTTCTATGGGTTTTGGATTTCCGGTGAACCATGTTGTCTTAGCCTTGAGAAAATTACCTTCATGATCTCTTAAGCACATGCCAACACCAAAGCAATTTTGTTGCATCATGTTAGAGTTTAAGTGCACAATCTTAAAAATAAAATTAGCAAAAACATAAACAAAAGAAAAAAAATATGAATATTTACTTGGTTCAGTAACTAAGAGAAAACTCCTTATTACCTACATCCAAGGATAAAGAACTTACAACCCCTTTACTAACACTAAAATACCAAGAACAATTACAACAGAGTTCAACTAAAGATACATGATCAAACACTCAATCACAAAATAAGCCTCACAATTACAGACAAGAAAGAAAGAAAGAAGGTTTACATAGTACAAGAGTTAACCACTCTACACCAATGTCAGAATCAGACACTATTCAGTCTTCATCGTTCCTCTCCTTCAGTTCCTTTCAAAGGATATACCTCAAGAACTAAAAGATGGACCAAACCCTAGAGAGAGAACCTCCACCTGCAATCCAAACCAAAATAGGAACAAGACAAAAGGACAGAGACCTATGCGCTCATCATCTTCTTCGTTCTACACACAAAGCTCAAGGTCTTAATCAAAACCACTAAACCCTAGCAGAGCTAGGTCATATCAGAACAAGAAAAGAAGATGAAGAGAGACCTAAGAAGCTTCGAGAGAATGCGAGAATAAGAAAAACATAAAGACAAAAAAAATGAAAAGCCACATACTGCCTTCAGTGCGAAAAGCTTATATATTAGTAACTCAGAAAGCAAAACGCATCGTTTTGACCTTAGGCCTTTCGGTTTCTTTTCTTTGGGCTCCATGTCACAACACATCAAAATTGCATTTGATCTTCCTTGATTGGAAATTTTAATTGTTAGAGGACTAAATATTTTTTAGTCCACATAATTTAACATTTTAAATATATCAAAGCATTACTCAAATAAATTCTCATTGATGATGTAATAACTTTTGACCACACTTGAAAACTGTATTAGAGCGATTGGTTTGGTTAAACTTAGAAGTAATTAGGTCACCAATTCAAACAAACAAAAATAGTAATGGTACAAAAAATTATTTTTTTTCAATGTCATAGACAATGCGTGTTCCCAACTTATTAAGTTAGAAATTAATTTCATTTATTGTATGTGATTGTGGTTGATATAAGAGAATTTTGCACACAAAAAAATTAAATATGAATTCTTAACGTGAACATAACAAAAATTTCCAGCATTTTGTCAATCCTATAAATTAAAAAAATGTTTGAATTGGTAAAAAAAATTCAAAAATTCGAAACAAGGAATTTGTTTGAACCATATTTTCAATTTTTTGTTTTTTGAAATTCTTTAATTCTAACACAATCTTTAAATAAGTAACAAACACATATATGAGATTTATAATTATTTTTATTTATTTATCTTATAATACATGCAATTTGATCAAGTTAATTTAAAATTTCATTTGACTTAATTTTCTTATAATGTTACATTGATTTATTATTCAACATATTAAAATATACATTTGATTATTATTAATTTGACTTCACTCTAACAACAATTAAGCTAATAATCTTTTTATTATTATTATTATATTATAGATATAAAGTAATTATTGATTTTGTCAATCAGCAGTTGTTATTACAGAACCTAAATGACTATTTTTTAATAAAATCTTCTCTTCTAATCGCTTTTATATACTTATAAAGCTGAAACTCAAAATTATACTTAAAATTTCAAAATCTAATTCTATTGGAAGCACCTTGATATAAAAAATTAAACTAAACATTTTCACCTAATTCAATTAGCTGTGTGCAATTGTAAAAATATTACTACTTGATTTCACAGTACCCCTACATGTAATAAGAACACACCATGCATCCTTTTAAAGTGTAAAATGTAAGCCTTTCCACATAAGCAGCTTAAAATTTTCAATTAAAAAAATAAACGGACAACCCGAAAACAAATAGTAATTACAGCATTGAACCAGTGTTAAACCCCCCATTCATCCACCATCATTACCTTTGTTTGAATGTCTTTCTTTTATTTTCTTTTCTTATATCACCATAAAAACAACAGTGCTTATTAATAAATTCCCAAGACAATACAAACAAAATAGAAAACAACTAACAAATCGGCACTTGTTCTCCCTCACTCACTTAAAAACTCAACACTTTCTTTTTTCACTTTCACTTCCCCGATGGGTTGCACGGCGTCCAAGCTAGAAAACGAGGACACGGTGCGCCGGTGCAAAGAGCGGCGCCGCCTGATGAAGGAGGCGGTATACGCACGTCACCACCTGGCCGCCGCCCACTCCGACTACTGCCGGTCCCTCCGCCTCACCGGCTCCGCCCTCTCCACCTTCTCCACCGGCGAACCCCTCTCCGTTTCTGACCACACCCCCGCCGTATTCCTCAACAACTCCCAACACGAACCCCCACCCCCCCAACACCACCAACACCAACACCAACACCAACACCAACACCAACCTTCTCCTTCTCCTTCTCCTTCTCCTCCGCCGCCGAAACTCGCCCCCATCCAACCCCGCCGCCGCAAACCACCGGCGCCCAAGCTCCCGCACATCCTCTCCGACTCAAGCCCCTCCTCCACCCCCAGAAGCCACGTGTCAAATTTTCCTTCAAACTTCTTCCCCACCGCACATTCTACTTACTCCTCCACCCCTTCCCAGACCTCCTCCGTTTGGAACTGGGAAAATTTCTACCCTCCTCCGCCTCCTCCCGCTTCCGATTACTTCCCCGAAGAACAACACCAGCAAAAATTCTCACACACTAAAACACAAACACCTTCTCATTACTCTCACAAAACACAAACACCCTCTCATTACTCCCACAAGACACAACAACACACCAATCATCAAATCCACGACACTGATTCTGAGAGATCTGAATACGATTACTTCGACGGAAAACTCGAAACCGAGAATGAGAATGAGAAAACTGATTCTCATTCTCATCATCTTCCAGAGGAGTATACTGAAACTGAGAGGGAAGAAGTTCAGTGTAGTGAATGGGGGGATCATTATAGTACCACGAGTTCTTCTTCTGATGATGGTGATGATGGGGTGGAGGGGGATGTGGAGTCGCGCTCCGAGATCGGGACCCGCTCGAATTTCGGGTCGTCGGTGCGGACCGAGTCGGTGGTTGGCGGCGTTCGCGCGAAGGGGTTCGACGCGGCGTCGTCGGTGGCGGCGGAGATGAAGATGGTTGTGAGGCACAGGGACTTGAGGGAGATCGTGGAGGCTATTAAGGAGAATTTTGATAACGCGGCTTCCGCTGGGGATAAGGTTTCTGACATGCTTGAGATCAGTAAGGCGCAGCTTGATCGCAGCTTCAAGCAATTGAGAAGTATGATTTAACTAAATTCCCCTTTTCCAAATTTCTTAACACACTTGTTTTTGGTGGTGATGCTGTTCTTCTATCAGAATTGGGGTTTAATTTTAATACCTTATGCATTAATTTTGCAAACAGAACTTAGATTAGCTACTTATCGCTTTCTCTAATCAGAATTGAAATTTCACCCAGAAAATCTGGGTATTATAGATTATCAAGGAAAAACATTATTTTTAATTAGAGAGTAACATCAAAAGTGTCGAACAAATTGCATTTAAGTTTTTCCCTAATGCATAGTTTTATTACAAAAACACCAATTACTATTTTTAATTGAGAAATTCTTTTTATGTTTAATTGGGCAATTTTAATTTGTTTTATGGGGGTGTTAAAAGTATTTATTATTTCATTGGGGGTTTTATGGGGTTTGAGATTGGTTATTGGGGGAATTTATTTTTTCTTCTTTTTTTGCGTCAATTTCGGATAAAGATTATGTTTTTTTATTTTCTTGATTAAATTGTGTGTAGGTTTGAATTGAATTTTGATGGATTTTTTTTTATTTTTTTTGCAGAAACCGTGTATCACTCGAGTAGCATATTGAGCAACTTGAGCTCGAGTTGGACTTCGAAACCGCCGCTGGCGGTTAAGTACCGGCTCGACACCGGTTCGCTGGATGAACCGGGCGGTCCAAAGAGTCTCTGCTCCACTTTGGAACGCCTTTTGGCGTGGGAGAAGAAGCTCTACGAGGAGGTTAAGGTAATTTTAGCTTCATTTATTTTTTTTTTTTGGGGGGGGGGGGGGGGGGGGGGGGGGGGGGCGTTCTGTTTTTGTTATTTGGGATAATAAGGCGCTTGCCTTTTTAAGAAAAATTATTTATATTTTTCGAGACGATAAAAAGGTGAAGGGAAAAAGGAAAACTGAGTAAGTGAGGTGAGGGTCTGCGGAGTAGGTTATGTTGGACTTTGGTAGCTAAGGTCACAGCAGAATTTGACTGTTAATAGTGAAAATTACCTCTTTTTTCCCTTTTTTTCCCATGCGAATTGACCAAAATGGCCTCGGTTGTTGGGACCAACCTTTATTATTGTGGTACAAATAATGCTCCATGATAGGAACATACTTATCCCGAAAATGCTTTTACACATGTCTTGTAATGATTTAAGTGTCTGTTAGGTCTTACGGTTAGCCTAAGAATTTTTCATGGTTTTAGATAATTTCCTGATTTGACATGAATTTGGGTAAATTTTGAGGTGTAATTTAGCATGAATTTTGGTAAGTTTTGAGGTGTTAATATGATAATGTCAATTTATTGTGTGAAATGACCGAAATACCCTCAATCTTTAACTCTGCCCCAATGAGAAACTGACTAGAAGGGAAAATAGCAATGAAGGAATGAAGAACAAAGTAATTAACAGATTTAAGTTACTTGAGCACTTGCCTGTTTCTTCAAATTTTGTCCTACATGTGGTTGACTGTTCACACTCAACTGGGTCTAGCTTACCATTTTTTGTTGTCTGCAAGCTATGTATGAAGGGCAAACATTTTCTGTCACATACACGTGTGTGTAGGTTTACTTACTGAAAAAGGCACGTTTCTTTGGACATACGGCACTAAAAGAAAAAAAAAAAAAAGTAATGCCTAGGATATTGTTTTGGATTGTTTGAAATCGACCATAAATGTTGTGTCCAACTTGACTGCCTTTTTATCAACCTGAAGTCAGGTGGTTCCGTTGCATTTATTTTGAGCTAAAATCCTAAAACCATGTGGTTTGGGAACGAGGTATGCTATGCTAACACTTTCTACAAATTGTGCTTGAATTTAGGCTAGAGAAGGTGTGAAGATTGAACATGAAAAGAAATTGTCAGCACTGCAGACTCAGGAATACAAAGGAGAGGATGAAGCTAAGATATTCAAAACCAAGGCTTCCATAAATAGGCTGCAGTCACTAATAAGTGTTACATCTCAGGCTGTGTCTACCACCTCAACTGCCATTATTGGCCTTAGGGACTCTGATCTTGTCCCTCAGCTTGTTGATCTCATACATGGGTATGTCTCTTCTTCTGCAATAGCTTTACTGTTTTGGTAGCTCCAAATGTGGGGAATAGTTAAATAGTCAAGTTCTAGTACAATGAGATTATATCATTGCATCATTAATCAACAAAGTGAAGAACTTTGGTGATCAAAAATCAATTCAATTTGACATTAAATCAGTCCTATGGGAGCTCACTGATCTGTCCATTTGTACTACTGTAAATAAATGAACTTAAATAAATTCATTGGGTCCCAAAAAATTGGCTAGTATTTTGGACTATTGAAAATTTCATGTGTTTTGATCTTGTTGTGTCCATTTACAAATTAAATGTGACATTTGAGACTTCATGATCAAACCCACTTTGAATACGGTGCATCTTGTTGTGTGGCCATAATTTACGATCATGCTGTGCCTTGCTCATAGGATATTTACAACCGATATTGTAAATGTGAGGGCTTGGAGCTGTAACAAATAACCAACCCTCTGAAAGAAGGTTTAAGTTTAAATGTAAACAGTTGAAATGCTTCTGTTTTTTTTTTTTCAAATCCCCCTCATTTATCTCGTGAATATGCTGTGCCTAGTATATGGGTCAAGAAAATCTTGGGTGGTAGTTGAAAACTTTATGGCTTACTGCCCTCGTATACAACTTGCTTTATCAGCTGTGTGTAATTGCATGTGCTTCTTTGTACCAAAATGTCCAACGACTGCCTGCCTCTTATAATCAAACCTTGGCCCACCACTTTTACCTGTCAAAATGTTATTTTTGTCTCTTTTTGGCTCCATTTGAGCAAAAATAATTTATGGATGGAGTTTGGTATGCTCAAGCAACTATTGTAGGATGGTATAACCCTCGTTAACTGATTCTAAGCTATTTTGACTGGTGGGTTCTATATGTTGTAAAAAATTATTGATGTTACTGATAATCTGTTTTACCTTATTGTTCCAAATACCCAATCAGGGACAATTTTTGCCATAATGTATGAAACCAGAGGTTTGTGTATAAACATGATAGTATGATTCTGATGAAAGCTCTTTTGTTATTGCTATTGATCTTGTAGTTGTAATTTAACTTTACGTAAGTGATAGTGTAAGATTTGTCACATTTTCACCACGAAAATAACTTTATATTAAAAATGATTATGGTAATACACTGATGAAATATAACTAGCAGATCTTGCATGTAAAACTGTAGAAAATCTAAAACTATATTTTTACCTTAATTTTTATCTTAAAACATTTTGATGGCATAAATATTTTTATCTTGGATTAGTGTGAATTTTTTTGAGCTTGATATTCATGACATAAACTTTGCTGCCATTGTCATCTATCTTAACCACATGAATCACGATGGCAAGATGTTTCCACATTCTGTGTAAACCTTCAAAGTGGCAGATGATTATTGAGCTGAGTTCGTCATTCCTTAGTGTTTGCTTATTTTGTACTGAAGTAGAGACTTTTTTTAGCTCCTATTTGAAACATCTAAGTACAGAGGTACCAGAATTTTGCCTTAAGAATTTGCCTCAGTGCAACAGTTGTTTATCTCTTAATGTTTCTGAATTAAAAATGGGGATGGCCTGCTCACAGATAATGGCGTTGTCTTATTATGTTTGTGAATGTCTGATATGCTAAATGTAGATTCATGTACATGTGGAGATCAATGCACCACTACCATGAAAATCAAAGCAATATAGTGCAGCAAGTCCGTGGTCTTGTGAACAGATCATCAAGAGGTGACTCCACTTCTGAACTCCACAGGCAGGCAACTCGGGATCTTGAATTGGCCGTGTCAGCTTGGCACAACAGTTTTTGTCGCCTTATAAAATTTCAGCGTGAATTCATCCTGTCCTTGCATGGCTGGTTCAAGCTCAGCCTTGTTCCAGTCCACAATGATAACATCAACAGCAGCGAAACCTCTGATACATACCAATTTTTTGATGAATGGAAACTCGCACTTGACCGTGTCCCTGACACAGTTGCATCTGAAGCCATCAAGAGCTTTATCAATGTTGTCCACGTGATATCTTCCAAGCAAGTGGAAGAGCTCAAGATAAAAAAACGAACAGAAACTGCATCCAAGGAACTTGAGAAAAAGGCTTCCTCTCTGCGAAACCTAGAGAGGAAGTTCTACAGCTCATATTCTATGGTAGGCATTAGCCTTCCTGATTCTGCACCTGACAATGGACAAGTGTTGGATGCACGTGACCCACTTGCTGAGAAAAAACTGGAACTGGCAACCTGCCAAAGGCGCGTCGAAGATGAAATGCTGAGGCATTCAAAAGCTGTGGAGGTAACAAGAGCCATGACTCTCAACAATTTGCAAACAGGCTTGCCTGGAGTGTTTCAGGCATTGGCCAGTTTCTCTTCCTTGTTCACTGAGGCTCTTGAATCAGTGTGTACCCGTTCATATGCCATCAAGTAGGTAAGGTAATTCAGCTGTTCTGCATGGGATCTAAGTTCTTCATAAGGGCTGGGGGATTTTTTGGCGGCAAGCTCTTATTGCTCTCACTATTTTGAGTTATATTTTGAAATGTAAATATGAAGAATTTTGGGTTCCACCTATTTTGATGGAAAGAAAGGGAATTTTCTTATTGTACAGCGAAATTTCTTGGTTTATTGTATCAGAGGATTGCAATTTTTAATATATCAATAAATTATACGCATTGTGCTTTCATGTTCCATTTATAAATTTTCCTCCTATAATTTGTGTGTATATGTTTGTTTTTCACTTTTTCTTTATCCCTTTACCCCTTGAGTTTGTATATATCTTAATGCGTTGTGTGGGGACCATGGAGAAGTTTGGAATTTGGATGATACATTAAACTTGTACTACAATTTTTTCTTATTGTATGAGTTAAGTGGTTATAATGTAAAAATTTATACAGTCAAGTAATCAGAAAAGATTGATATGAATTTTAACCAATAACTTAAAATAAAAAAATTCACATGTGCACTAAATAAATAGTTCAGGATATTAAAACACTTAGTGGGTCAAAATCAGATGACTTGGTTCCTGTGAAATATTTTTACAATATGAATTTCCCTTTATCTTTATTTCCTCAAAAGGAGGTGAGTGCTAATTGAGGCTGACAGCTAATATGGACACGAACGGGCCTCAATTGAAACTTTGAAAGTGGAAAGTTCCACACAGCACATGGCATGTGGAAGAATAGATATGTGCAAGTTGCAAGTTGCAAAATGCAAAGTCATGATCTTCCCAAATATTGATGTTTATTAATTTTATACATATCTTATTATGGTTCCTGTGCAATTGGAAATGTGCTCCTCTATCTCGTAGTCATTCTCCATTTGGAAACACCCGTCACTTACCTTTCACATTCAGATCCAGATTCATCCATGCTTTATTATTACTTTTTTTTCCTTTCTTTAAATGGTCAATTATCCTTGTGGTACAGGGAAATGGGAAATTTGATCCCACGCTAAGGGTTCTATTCAAACTCTTTTTTTCTTTCTTGGTAGAGACCTATTCAATCTCTTTTAAGAAATTAATATTATTAAATCTTATATAGTTTAAAATTTAATTGATATACTTGTATTTTTTAACATATTGAATACGAGTTTTCTAATGTAAACATCCTTAATTTTTTACGTGGAACTCTAATGTCAATTTGGTTTATTCAACGTTTATACTTATGTCCATGTGCACATCTTTTATATATATATATATATATATATATATATATATATATATCATCTCATAAGTATCTCTTATTATTATGTCTACGTGCCATTATTATGTTTTTTAAAAATATTTAAGCTATATAGTTGTTGACACCAAAATAATGAAATAAAACTTGACACAAGAAAAGATGCATGACTATTTAGGAGGGAGAAGTTAAAAGTTATTTCCAATAAAACTAACTCTAGTAAGTTTGATTCGTATCAGCCGTGCAATATATTTGGTACCTTTTATCATTTTCGTTTTTGAATAACCTTGCACATGAATACAAGTTCGTGTTATACACAGACACGTATTTGGGGTCATGAACATCAAATTAATCTAATTTGCTCTTATAATTTTCACTGACTTAGTAGTTTTCTTTGACATTTTATTTCAAAGTTTAGTTTTGTGATAATTTTTTATTTCAAAGTTTAGTTTTGTGATAATTTAGGGCTGTGGGATGGTTTGGCAGGAATGGTAAAGCATGGTGCTGTGGTTGGTAGCTATGCAGGAACGTGCAGAACAATTTTATGTTGTTTACTGTGTTATTGGTCAGGCTGAAACAATGCACCTATTGGCAACAGTTTTATGAATTCATTGTACAAGTTGTTCAGGAGCAAATTGTCTGATTTAACCTGATGCAGTAGGAATCTTCTTATAATGACAGACAGAATTCCAACTGGCTCAGGTCATGCCTTGAGAATTGAGATAGGGTCAGGGCTGAAGCCTCTTTAAAATTAACTAAAATTAGAGTCCTTACAATAAATAAAAGTCGTTTTTTTCCTAACAAGGTTTGAATCTCATTCACCTAAGAAAAATACTAAATACTAAATAATAAAAGTTTAACAACTAATAATTACTATAATACTAAACCAACTAATAATAAAAGTTTTATAAATACTAAATATTAAATAATGAAATTCGTTATAAAAAAGTGAGATGATGAAATATTGATTCTTAATAGATGAAAATTTAAATTTTATTTTTTAAATGTGTAAAAAGTGTAACAATTACAAATAATTTAATAACAAATTGATCTCTAAACTTTACAATTTAATATCAAATTGATTTTTAAAAAATACAATTTATTATCAGAATGATCCTTAAACAGTACAACTTAATGATGACAAAAAGGTGTCACAAATTTAATAATATGATTAATTTGTTATACTTTTTCACATTCAAAGATTAATTGTATTTTTCATCTATCAGGACCAATTATTTTGGGGCCTGAAGCAACAACGTGAATCGTCTTATGCTTGGCCGGCGTGAGTGTTGCTTGTGTTGTTGGCATTTTGGTATGTTGCAAGGATCTCTACTACAAATAGTGCCAAGGGGAGTAAAGCTGCACTACTTATGAGTGCACTGTCTCGGCCATGATGTAAAATTTCTGTTGTTGGGAATTTCATATTGGTAATGGTAGCAGAGTGATGTTTGCAAGAATTATCACTTATCACAATTCTTGTGCTCTTAGCAGTCACATTTCCACCACTGCACAAGGGTTTATAGGATTTACAATGTCACATTTTGGCTTTAATGAAATTGGTCTATTATATTCCTCACAACTGCATATATAGGGGATGAGAAAGCTAAACTTGCTTTCAATCCACCCGTTGTCATGCCTAAATGGCTAAAACTAATTAGCTTAAGATATGTATTAAAAATATATAATATATAATTAAATGTATAGGGAACTAATTACATGATTTTCACATATGTTTTTTGTTTTGTTTAATTTTTTTAATATGTTTTATTATAAACAAACTTTGATGATAATTCTTATTTTTAAATACTTTTACTTTTCCTTACATGATAACGATTACCACAACTATTAATCTTTCTTTCTTCTTCTTTTACTTAACCAACAAAAAGCAAAGTAAATATTTCTTTATTAAAAAAACAAAGAAGTTAACCTATCTTACATATTGAATACGTCAATAATTATAACTGGTAAATGTCCGAGAACAGGGCCTGAGTGAAAAGGCTCCCTCAGGGGACCAAATTTCATATTAAAAAAAAGAGACAGAGAGAGAGAAAGAAGGAAACAAGAGCCAAAATCTTTGAATACTTTCCTCTTCCTTTTCCTAATTCCAATACCCCAAGTCCCCAACCCTCACTTCCAGACCTCTAATTTGCTAACTTTCCAAAAAGCAAGGAGCAACAAAGTGCAAACCGCAAAAAAAAAATTTCAATGATAAAAAAGCCTGAACTAATAATTTTCATCAATATGAGTGGCTTCATGGGATTGGAACACATCATTTGAACACAACGTGTATCCTTTCTATATCCAATTCATATTCTGGTCATATAAACATTAATAATAGTATACACCAAAAAAGTTAGCCTCTTAGCGTCATAACGGCCTATATTTTGCCACTTTAACTATTATTCTGCTGACACTGTCGATTTTGACTTATAATTACGGGTAATTGGAGCTGTCTTTTCTAAGGAAGTGTTTGTTTTAAGTTATCTAATTTTATTTGTGGGAATAAATAACATCTAGAAATAACATTTTTGGATGTTTTCGGTGTAATACTTACATGAGTTTTTTTTATCAGAATATATATATATATATATATATATATATAAAATAAAAGATAGAAAACAATACAAGTTACCAGGGGTACCCCAATACATGTATCATTGCAGACCCCTACCACCCAGCTCATGGTTATACGTTATTTATGCACCAAATCTGCATAAATATCATCCAACCACTTACATGAGTTACTTGATTTTAAACAACATAAATTCATATCATAAATAATATATTTTTAAAATTTTGTAAGATCCACACAATTAAGTTAAGTATTCATTTTAATAACTTAACATTATAATAAACTTTTATGTATTGTTTAATGGAAGAGCATTTTATATATGTCCAAATAAATATAAAGTGGGAAGACTTACCCCATTCATTAAAAGGGATACACTTCTGAAAAGAAAAAAAAAAAACTTGTCATAAAATGGAGGTCATTATTTGCTAAAAAAAAAAATCATTTTGCACCTGGTGGTGGCTTGGGCTTCTGGGAGTTGAAATCCTTCCTTTAATCTAAAAATATAATGGCACTTTCTATTTACACCTCCATTGTCTAAGTACACCCCATTCCCCCTTTTATACTTTTCTACAAAATTTACACTTTTAAACCCATATCTTACACCCCATGTTATTATTAGTCTTTAAAATCTTATTTTCTTTAAACCCTAAATTTGAACTTCATATTTACCCCATATTCATTATATAATATTGTGTTTTATATCAATATTATATTTAATTATTGTGCATTTTCTTCCACGTGGCATTGTTTTTTAAGGTATATTTATTACTAACTTCATCTATTATATATTGTAAATAAATAAAAAATGCAAAGGTTGGAAATGGGGGTGTACTTAGAAAAATGAGAGTGCAAAAGGTGGGATGGGATTGAACTTAAAAAAATTGGATATCAGCTAAAAAAGTAACTTGTTAAGGATGTTTATTATATGATTTTTTTTAATTATTTTCTCTAAAATCCTTCTTGTTCTACTTTTATCCATTTTTACAAAACTATAAGAATTATGATATCGAATTCTTTTATTGGTACCTCCAATGACTTTCTTTTCATGTATCTAAATCAGCTAACTAATTTTTGTTATCTTTTTTTTAACAGATGACACATTATGTGTATCAATATATATATATATATATATATATATGATACATTAATATCTTCTAATATAAATCATTCTATATTTATATTTTTGTATATATTCATATATTTGTTTTAACATATTCAATGTACATATTTTGTACGAGAGTTTATGTTCAATTTTTACTTTATACAAAAAAAATAATTGAATAAGCGATAATCACGCATCATGACAAAATGAGTCTATAACCTAATAAGTTGGAAGACATCTTTAATCTCTTACCCAAGACAAAAAAAAAAAAAATACATTCATCATCATGTACATCACTCTCATTTTTTTTCCTCTTGTTACCTTCTCACAATACTTTGATGACCAAAAACATAAAATAAAATATTTTGTGGAAAAAAGTATTAATTCCTAATAAGATATTGCTCTTAATTACTTAAAAAATAAAAAAAAAATCCCGGTAAGTTACATGCCCCCAAAAGCTAAGCCAAATTGTGATTGCTTTTTCGTATAAAGTGAGAAATTTATGTAACAATATCATCTTTTTTTATGAAACAAATTTGTATGTGTAATATTCATTGATTGCTGATTTAATTAGTTAGAATAAAGATAGTCATGCATGGGACCAGTTTTTGCAGACGAAAACTGAAGAAGCTGACCACTCGTTTGGTTTCTTCTTCGTCTTCTTGTTCTTCTTAGTTCTTTCACCATATATATGTAATTGACCGTTCTTCTCACTCTCTGAATTGTTCCTGTTCCTTTTCTTATATCTCAATTATTGACTGCAAATCTGCATTGCCACTTGACCGTGCCATCATGCACGTGCATACGTCCACTTCTGTCCAATGTCCTTTTCCCTACTTCACTCTTAGAAGCTGACCACTCCTTACCACATGCATTTTCTTTTTAACAATTTCGACGTTTCATGCAATTATTATTAATATATATGTTAGATGTCTTAGTTAATTTAGAATTGGAATATATCCAATTGCACAAGGGTCAGAATCTGAGTAATTAAGAGGAACAATATAATCTACTACAACTGTACAAAAAACAAATTAAATAGAACCTGTATGATAAGTATGAATCAGACGCAGATGCAAAGAGATGAAAGGATCCGAGCCCAACAATGTTGTCTCCTTAAGACAATTTGTTCCCTCCAATTGATGCCAAAGGTTGATGAACAATTGTCTCCCAGGATAGAACGGGTCAACGTCTGAAGATTGATGGCACTTCAAATCAACAGCCCAAACGAACAAAGCTAATGCTTGAGGAACTACAGAGTTATGTAATATGGAAAATGCACTAGTATCTAAGCGAGAATATCAGAAAAGATTAACTATCAAAACTCTATCAGTTTTTCTTACTTCTTCTTTTCTGACTCTCTTTGTGTCTATTTATAGACAACAAACAACCCTGGTGAAGAGTTGCCGGTAAACCATCGCGACTCTTGGCGATGAATCATCGTAACCGTTGGTTATCAGAGCGATTGGGAGTAGTTATTTTTCTAACCTTTCCCAAGAGCGGTTAGGAGTAGTTATTATTTTGAATTGTTAACCACCTCTTATTCATAACCCATGGAGTTTAAACAAAAACTCCAACAATCCCCCACATGAATAAGAGATCAATTCAACATGACTAAATGCATATGAATATGTATGCAAGTGTGATTCCTCGGCGAGAAACAA
>PYAF01000641.1:633523-666402 GCA_007407185.1 Glycine tomentella | reverse complement strand
TGTTTTGTTTGAACTGTTTAAGGTGAGAATTTTCCAATGGAGACAAAAGAGAATGTAGGGAGTTTTTGCATTTTGGCATCTCTCGACCTCTTGTTGCCTTTTTTTGGTTCCTCTGTTTCTCTCTCTCTCTCTCTCTCTCTCTGTGTGTGTGTGTGTGTGTGTGTGTGTGTGTGTGTGTGTGTGTGTGTGTGTGTGTGTGTGTGTGTGTGTGTTTCTTATTTTCTCTGAAGTTGAGGTTTCTTGCTCAAAGGTTTGTACTTTGAGGTTGTCGAATTGATGGGTCGGTGAGGCTATGACTGATGATATGTGCTAGCATCCATTCCAGTTTTCACTATTTAATAATATTTGCTCTGATTAACAATGTTATGTGTTTGTTCGTTTCAAATCAATTTTCAAACTTTAATAATTTAAGCTCCTTTTTATACAGTGCTATGCTCAGAATTGGGGAATAAATTTTACACAATGTTTTGAAGTTGATTGTGTCTGTGATTTCTCATGCCTGATACTTACTTCAAGCTTTTTAATTGAGCTTTCTGCATTTGTCGTTCCTATGTTGGTTAAATTTAATGGTGTTTGTGCTTTCAGCAGCTATCACTAGTCACTAGTAAGAAAAATATGGCTACTTTATTCTTTCATTCCATAATCTTCTTCTGTTACTTAATTTCCGGCTTTTTCACTTGTTTGAAATACATCCTGTCCTTAATTGATGATTTTTTAATGTTCAGAACTTAATTGATAAATTGGTTATATATTAAAAGCTCACAATTCATATCGAGTGAAGCTTCTATTTAATTCATTCTTTACTCTATTTGCAGGGTTTTCTTAACTGGAAGCCTTTGTTTAATGATATGTGATATTGGGATATGGAGAGGGTTGCAGAGCCAAAGGTACTTCCTCGGTCCTTGCCTGTTCTAGTTGAGGTATCTAATGCACACACGGATGCAATAAGGGAAGCCAGTCAAAGACTAAATGGGCAGGATGTGTCTAGTGTGCGTGGGATTCCAGGAAGGGAAGGGAATCAGGTTTCGAAAGCGCGGGATGGCCCTATGACACGTCTGGCCTCCATCAGAGAAGTGGCCCAGTTATCAAATGCACGAATAGTTTTGGTAAGAGATGATATGGGATTTGATACTCGCTGTCAAGAGCCTCCCTCCCCTGCGCCTACCAGAACGTGGAAAGGAAAGGGCTCTTTACCGGAAGATGTAGAACTGGTGCCTGATATTGAGAAATTGAAGGGTGGCAATGACTCTTTTGTGGAAACTGGTCCAAGTTCATTTGCTGGTGCTAGTCATCCCCCAGAACCTGTTGATACTGATCTTATGAGAACGGTTTTTGTACCAATAGGTCAAACTAAATCTGAAGCTGGATGCTTAATGAAGAGCGTGTCCTTGCAGGGTCCTTTATTAGAAGATCTTTCAATTCGTGTTCCTGCGAAGAAACCAAGCCTGGCTGTTGTTTCTCCTGCAGAAAGCATGCTTGAAGAATCAAATGAGATGGTTAACTTATCTTCCCCATTTTTAGGTGCTCGTGCATCACAGAATACTGAGAACTCTCCCCTTGCCCCAGATTCTGAGGAGAAAGAATGTGTTTGGGATGCGTCATTACCTCCAAGTGGCAATGTCAGTCCTCATAGCAGTATTGACAGTACCAGTGTTGTCAGAACAATGAGCATTGCTAATAGTTGTGCAAGTACATATCGAAGTGATGCAGTCACTAGCGATGGCATGCTTAGTTTGGACAGGAATTGTGATAGCACTAAAGGAAGTGTAAGAGGGGATTCACTTGAGAGTGCTAAAACTAGTGCTAGTCGAGCAAGTGACAGCAGTGGCCTCAGTGATGACAGCAACTGGAGTAACATTACTGGCAGTGCCAACAAGCCCCACAAAGGAAATGATCCTAGGTGGAAGGCTATCCTTGCCATCCGAACGCGGGATGGAATTTTGGGCATGAGTCATTTCAGGTTACTCAAACGGCTTGGTTGTGGTGATATTGGAAGTGTATATCTCTCAGAGCTGAGTGCAACTCGGTGCTTTTTTGCAATGAAAGTTATGGACAAGGCATCCTTAGCAAGCAGAAATAAGCTAACTAGAGCACAGACAGAAAGAGAGATATTGCAGTTGCTTGACCATCCATTTCTGCCTACTTTGTATACACATTTTGAGACTGACAGATTCTGCTGTTTGGTGATGGAATACTGTCCAGGGGGTGATATACACACTTTAAGGCAGCGGCAACCTGGGAAACATTTCTCAGAGTATGCTGCACGGTATGTTTGTATTTTGCAATATGCATTAATTTACCAAAACTGTTTTTTAATTGCTTACCAGCATGAAGTTCTCTCTTTTCTAGTCTGTGGTCTTTATGTGTTCATATGTGATTATGTTAATATATCCAAGTGTCATGCAAATACTTTTCCTTTTCATACATTCCATGGATTATGTTTTTCATGTTCCACAGCTTTTCAATTATGAGTTTTGGGGGGAATTTTTTCTTAAACTTAAAAGATGAACAAAAGAGGGAAGTATGGATGTTTAACTGAGCTGCTTTTGTGACTTTTTGCTTTTGTAATATTTCTTAATTTCTTAATCTCTTACACCTGAAGGAGAGACTCTAAATTTTTACTAGTATAGCTATTTTTCTTAACCATTATGAAGTAGAGGAACACTTTTTTTCTAATTTCTTATTCTGTTCATAACTTACGTTATTGATGGTACTATACATGATGATTATATATTTCCTAACAATGATGAAGTAGAGG
This sequence comes from Glycine tomentella, assembly GCA_007407185.1. Taxonomy (NCBI): domain Eukaryota; kingdom Viridiplantae; phylum Streptophyta; class Magnoliopsida; order Fabales; family Fabaceae; genus Glycine; species Glycine tomentella. The sequence continues at coordinate 663,644 of PYAF01000641.1, read as the reverse complement.
AACATTGGTGATTCCTCATATTTTTCCAAGGGTTATGGTGCTATAAATATCAACTAGACGGAGTAGTCTTCAAGAATTCTGCAAGGATGAAAAGGAAAAAAAGGGTTTGTTTGGGTTGAAAATGTCAGTCCTGGAAGAGATAGTAAGTCAATAATTTGTTTTTGGTTTAGTCTAATTAGGTGCTAAAACAACTATTGGCCAAAAATGGAACTGATAAAAGTGACAGATAATTCTGTAGATGCCATAGGGAATATAACTATGGTTTATGGCTATGATAATGTCAGAAATAGACACAGATTGATCTTTAAATATATGCTCAACTTGTGCATGGTGAAATACAACAACAAAGCCTTATGCCACTAGGTGAAATACAATTGCATTATTTAATGGTTAAAAAATTAATTGATCAATTTAGAGTTGAGACATCCATGAAATCAAATGTCTACGGGTTTATTGAGGCTGTTAAGTCATGGAAAATTTCTTCATGTGTAAGGTGTGTATATGGGTAGATTATGCACATAAGACTTGTTTCCAGATGATATGATTGTACATAGCAAACTTAGATTGAAATCCTTGTACTGATACAAGACTTAATTGGATTGTAACAAATTTTTATATCGGTGGCTCTACAAGAAATGCTTGGTGGTTCAATAACATGGAGAGTTGCTTCAAAACAACCCTATTTATTATATATAAATATGTATTTTTCTACATAGATGGTGTATTTCAGAAATGTAATTTTTCTTTCCCAAGTCAACTTCTAAAATACTTGTCATTCTCTGTATGTAGCTTTTATGCTGCAGAGGTCCTGTTGGCACTTGAATATCTTCACATGCTTGGAGTTGTGTATCGAGACCTTAAACCTGAAAACGTACTGGTCCGAGATGATGGTCACATAATGCTCTCAGACTTTGATCTTTCTCTCCGATGTGCTGTTTCACCTACCCTTATTAGAAATTTTGAGGGTGACCACTCAAAACGAGGTGGTGGTGCATTCTGTGTCCAGCCAGCATGTATTGAGCCTTCATCAGTATGCATCCAGCCTTCATGTTTCATGCCTCGGCTCTTTGCTCAGAAAAATAAGAAGTCACGAAAGCCTAAAGCAGAACCTGGCATGCCGTCCAGCACGCTTCCTGAGCTTGTTGCCGAACCAACAACAGCTCGGTCGTTGGCACTCACGAATACCTTGCCCCTGAAATCATCAAAGGAGAAGGTCATGGAAGTGCAGTTGATTGGTGGACATTTGGAATTTTCTTGCACGAGCTACTATATGGTAAAACTCCTTTCAAAGGATCAGGAAACCGTGCAACACTGTTCAACGTAGTAGGCCAGCAGCTCAGATTTCCTGAATCGCCAGCCACGAGTTATGCCAGCCGTGATCTGATCCGGGGCTTGCTGGTGAAGGAGCCGCAGCACCGACTCGGGGTGAAGAGGGGCGCGACCGAGATCAAACAACACCCCTTCTTTGAAGGCGTGAACTGGGCGTTGATCAGGTGCAGCACACCACCCGAAGTTCCAAGACCAGTTGAATGTGATCTACCAGCAAAGTTTGAACCAGTTGATACTGTTGGGGTTGGTAACATCAACAACAACAACATCAACAATAGTAGTAAGAGGATGCTGGGTAATAATAATAATGACATGAAGTCTGGGGGTAAATATCTGGACTTTGAGTTCTTTTAAGTTTGGGTTCCTCAATCTACTTTGTATTGTATTTTCCATCTTCAGTTAATTTTACAAGAGATGAAAGCTACATTATCATGTTATATTTCAGTTTAGTCACACCTAGCAGAATTCCATTTCAGTTGGAAATGATACACCTCATATTCAGAGGGTAGGTTCTTGTCTAATACAAGCATTCTTAATTATAGATAATCCATGATCTAGTGTCTCAATACAAAAATCTAGATATTTCTCATCAAGCTTATCTCATTTGTTGTGTTATTCCTGTAACAAGATGCTTTATTAGTAAGTGAATAAATAAAACTTTTTTTAGAATATTTAATGAAGTAAAATTATGATATATTTTAATTAATTAAAGAGTATTTATTGACTTTAAACACAACATCCATTTTTTAAATAACTATACTATTTTATTTTATACTATATAATTAAAAAATATATTATAATAATTGTAAAGAAAATTTAACACGTCAACTTTTAATGATATTTTTTTCTTCAACGTTATATTTTTCCAACTCCTCCTTTAGATTCTTTCTTTTAGTGTGATTTCTACATTATTAGTTTCCTTCTGAAAAAAAAGAACTTTCCATATAATTATTGTAATGCGTTGTTAATGTTTAAAAAATCCCTATATATAAAACATAAACATTATATAAATATGTAAATACCATAATCCTCCAGCACATACGTTTCCAGTGAACACACACCACAGTGGAGCATTTCCAGCCAACCCCTGACTTCTCTTCTGTGCATGTCCTTTGGAAGCTTCGATTTATAAGTGAACAAATAAAGCTTTTATATTTTGAGAATGTTCACTGATTTCATATTATACTATATTTTATTTAGTTGAAGAATATTTTACTGACTTTAAACACCCTTAAAAGTATTTTATTAACTTTAGTCCTTTATTGCACATATATATATAATTTAAAATGATAATAAAAGCATATTATATTAATGATAAATCATTATTACACCTATATATATATATATATATATATATATATCCGCATTGACACATAAGACTTTGTTTGGGAGAGGGATTTTAGAGAGGAAGGGAGGGAAGGGAAAGGTTTAGGTGGTGACATTTCCTTGGGAGTTTTAATTTTTGAGAAGAAGGATTTGAGGATTTTTAAAACTCCTCTGAAATCCTCCAAAGCCTAAAAATTGTTATTTCCCCCAATTTGGAGGTTTTTAGAAGGAAAAGTAATTAAAATTACTATCCTATCCCAACTACAAATTCAAAAATATATTAAAATATATTTTTAATATATTTTACATTTAAATTATATAATTTTCACATTTAATATCTTATTAACTCTCAATTTCCCTCTTTTAATATATTTTTAACTACCAGACAAGGAGGAAGAAATTTCCCTCATTTTTCTCCCTTTCCTTCCCCTCCCTTCCCCTTGAATCTTTTTCCTTCTCTTCCCCTCCTAACTCCCAAACAAAGCCTAAAAGTCATCAAAATCCGTAGAAAGGAACAAATCTGCTTGGTAAATGAAGGTTTGCCTGATAACAAATGCCATAATGTACCGTATGTTTTTTTTTTTTGAATTATGTACCATATGGTATCAATAAGTATGATTGCCAAGAAAAATAATCATATACTTTGTATTGGGTAACACGGACCCTCAAATCAAATTGTGGAAGCGGAAATCAAAAGATCAAAAGAGAGAGCGAGAGAGACAATCAGAATTTGTTTTAAGTGAGAAAACCTTTCTCAATGTGAGAAAAGAAAAACTCATGGGACCTAATCCAGTATCAAAATCCACTGTAACAAAACACGATTACAATGAATTAAAAACACACCAATGGTGGTGGTACACTCAACTTCTCCAACAATGGTGGTCACTCAAACGCTCACAGTGTTTTACTCTAAGCTTTCAAATATGCAAGCACGGTTGCTTGCTCAAATATGACACTCAAGACTGTCACTTGAGGCTCTCAATTTTCTGTCTGTGCACCCTTGCCTCCACCCTTTCTCATCTATTTATAGAATGAATTAGGTTTACAATAGACTGGACCTAACCCATCAAATATTATTTGATTTGGTCAATCAAATAAAAACAGAAATTATCCAACACTTTGGCATATCTCATTCCAAAAAGATTCACATGTTCAGAGCATCAAAAGAAAAGAATAAATCCAGTATAATTTACCAAAAATAGAGTAGATCGACTAAACTCAGAAGTCAGCAGTAACAAATGCAGCAATTATAACTTATTCCCTTGTCTTATTGAAATGGTCAAATAATTTCCTTTAAGATTAGATACATGAGTAAGATATAAACAAGGATTATCAATACCGTTTCATTTTAGAATAACCAATCACCAATTAAAGACAAACTGCTGTCTTCTCGAGAGCTAAACTAAACAAAAAAATTTAAGTCTAAGAAATGATATGTATAGGAGCTAAACAAAGAAAATTGATATTAGACATGATTAAACTCCCAGAATGTCTATAGGAGTAATGTTAATATTACTTTCTTATAAGAAACCTATTTCCTTTATCTTCATCAGAAAGAAAATTTTACATGTAAGCTGTAAATTAATAAGTTCTTAAATGGGAGAATATAAACAAGTTATTCTGCTTCTTTTCCCAGCGGAATTTCGGTTTCATCCCTGGTTGTAAGTATTGTCAGGTTTATAAATATGAATTTGGAATATATAGTTTTTTTTTTTCCTCATGAAATTTGATCGAAGGAAGATTAGGAGCATTTTTTTCCCTTGTGGATCTATACATATATATGAAAACATCTGTCTTTAAATTAGTGAGGTTACATAAAAATATATATTAATGGATGAAATTATATAATAATTGTCATAAAAAACACACAAAAGTTTGGTATCACTACGAAATACAAACAGTAGAATGGGAATTAAAATCACATTTGGAGCATATGGATGCACCCTCAACAGAAATGTTAGACAGCAACACATAGGTTTGAGTCGGAAGCTGTCATTCTCTGTTTGTGGTGGCTGCTTTTCCTGAAGCATATAGCACCCCATGAAAAGGATTCCGAATATTAGAATGTAGACATCAGAGAGTGACTTAGCAGATCTAATGACCATGAGAATAGCTCTCAGCAAGCGAGAGAATGGTGCGTGCACCAACAACAATCATTGTCACAATAGCAAAAGCAAACAGCTGCTCGATCAAATAGAACCAGATCATGAAAAAGGGGCCATGTTCTGCAGGCTGAAGCTGGTACCATATGTCGACGATAATCCAAAGAAACAGTGGTCGCATTCACAAAAGATGAAGGGTTCATCGTAAATTTTTAGAATACAAACGTCGTCAGACTTGTACAACTTGTTCTTATAAATAGGATCAGAGACAAGACAGTATAATCATACAAACATCGTCGGACTTGTTTACAACTTGTTTCTTATATATATACGTGAATTAAAGGTTTAAGCAAGTTGCTTTAGTTTTTCTTAATGAGCACAGGTCTTGGTTGTTACTTGTTAATGCATAGAAAAGAATCGAACAAAATAGATTACTCTATTTGATAAATTAGATTTGTTTCAACTGAAAGTATGCTTACGCAGTGTCTTGTCCTCCGTTATCGTCACCTTTTAGTGTTTATATCATTATTATTATTATTACTATTTCCCCAAAGAGTGGAGGCATGCATGATGCATGTATCTTTTCCTACGTAGTACGTCCCTACCATTACTAATATATTACTATAGACATCTTTTAAAGTAGAATTCGATTTCAAAAACTAATCAATATAAGAAAAAAATGATAAACGTTTTTTATGTGACTTTAGTAAAATATTTTTGTATAAATATAAATATTGGCTAATTGATTCGAATAAGTTGTTGTATCATAAATATTTTAATCTTAGTTTCCCTTTTCAACAGCTCATTTTAATCGTACACTCTCCGTTCTTTTAGTTTCATCTATAGCATAATCCAGATTCTTAACCATCTTATTTGACTATTTCGGACCCACAAAATATTGAGCGAAGCAAGTTTTCAACGGAATGATCAATCATGCAACAAACATTATTTTTATTTGTTTAACCAAGAATTGAACTCTATACATCTTACTCAACCAATTGAGTAAGATCCCTTGTTAACATTGTTTCTTCACGTGAGTATCTTACTGCTAATCTATCTCATGTGAATATCCTTTCGATTTTATACTAGCATATTATATCTCATTAATTAAATGATGACTAGCTATATTGATCAGTGATGACAAATAACCCTTCTGTGTGTCGTTTTTTTTTGAGCCCACCTTCCGTGTGATATACTTTTGCACTTTGGGCTCATTTAGGTATTTGTTTGGTGGGCTTATTTGCTGCTTTCTGAAGGTAGGAAACTTTATGGGCTTTTTTTAAACATACACTCCCATCTTTACTTATGGGCTTTTGATAAACATATATACCACCATTCCGCGTGCTTTTCACTTTATTTTTTCTAAATATACTCTTTCATTTTATTTCCGTAAATCAGTGCACCCCCTCTTTCTTCTCTCATCTCTCTTTTCCTCGTTTCTAAGTATACTTATTTAGTTTGAAGCACCAGATCGAAATCCTTCTTTACGGAGATGTCAACATAATTACATGTATCCATTTTAAAAAAACAAAGAAATACTAATGGAGGCAACACGTTAATTAGTCAAAATGATATTCAATCACTTTTATCTAGAGATGATAACGGGTCAGGTAGTTAGTGGCTTTTTGTCTATCTGGAAAAAATCTACGGCCATTACCTATTGGGTAACCATTTGAAAATTATCTATGGATTTTTTTACACCCACAGGTATTCATGAATATACTTCAAAGTTTATATTAAAAAATGTTTTTTTAAAAGGTGATTCTTTTAAAAGACAGTTTATCCAATTGATCATTTATTATCAAAATTATATTATTTTTAGATTTTGCATGTGAAAAATTACACGTCTTTAACAAAAGAAATAATATTTTGTATTATAAAATAAAATCAAATAAATAAGAAGATATATAATGTGATTTTGAATCTCTAGACCTAATTCCTAATATATATAAAAGATGAACACCTAAGAAGTCATTTAACGGGTAGCGGCGGATTCCCACAATATAAATAGCATGATACCCATATCCTACTCGCCGTTAACGAGCGGGTGAAAAATCCCATACCCGTTATTCACAGCTATTCATTAATTTAAGCTATCAATCTTTCATCCATGACAAATTTTATCTGTGGCGCGAATTTTTTTTTTCTCATCCCCAGATTATCTTACAAAATACAGTATATAATATGATTCTTTTTTTTCTTTTGCTGAATCGTTGTTTATGATTTTATCTAACTTTGATTTTTTTATAATTTTATTATTAAAAACCATATAATATTTTTTTACACAATCAAATATCGTGTTTTAAAACTTGTCGATCTTAGAATGTAAGTTTGGACCTAACTTTCATGTCCAACATTTTTGGGCTTGGTGTGTTGATAAGATGGTGGATGACCCATTAATGAATCTAGAATAAGCTTTGATATCATCTTAGAATATGGGTTTGGACCTACCCCAATCCTAAAAACTAGTTCAAAAGGTAAGGATTGTTCTCCACTTATATATTCTGGCTTAATACTATCTCTAGCTGATGTGGGAAGCTTGTGACATTATTTAGAGATTAAAGGCTAAATAGAGATTGTTGCACTCAAAAATACCTTGTTCGAGATATAGTATAGAGACATCCACGGTACAATACACTCTCATTCACTACATTTCCGTAACTTGGAAAACGATTAAAAGTGTCAATTACTTTTAAAAATTGACAAAAGAAATTATCTTGAACACCAACCGTTGAGCCAACGAGAATGCTGCATGTAAAACTAAAAAGATTAAGTACTTTCAAAGAAGCACCTACCGGATTGGAAAAGAAAAATGTATTTCTAAAACTAAAAAATGTACAATAAAATGTCGCTCATTTTGACTTGGAGGTTATTTTAAGATGTATTATGTATATATATATATATATGAAAAGGATAAAAAGTCAGAGAAATATAGAAGAAATTTTGCACAGTATTGCATATAATGTCAACACTTAGATGTTGAAATTATAAAATAGATTGAAAAATTTGAACAAGATTCCCTTCTAGGTATACACGCGAAACATGATTTATACGGACTAGAAGTCTAATCTAACAAACATAGAAATACACGATAAATGTTATTTATAGGAATTACATGAGCAAAAGAATCAACATATCTCTACAAAAGCTCGGCTAGCTAGCATTTATAGGAATTAGACGATAAATATTATTTTACAGTTACTAAGGTTTGAGATGATCATGAATACATATATCAAGAATTTTTAAGTATACATTGCACATTGAAGTCTAATTACCAATACTCCTAGCTACAGCAGAAACCAATTTTCAATGGCAAATGCATGAGTTGACAAACTTCAATTATAGTTTAACAAAACATATTGTCAACACGGGTATTTGGTACTTTTACATTAAATTCTCTTTAGGTGCAGAGTCTAATTGCCAGTGGTATGATCATCTTTAGACTTTAAGTTACGTCCACAAATAAGGTATATATTTCTTCTGTAATTGGTTGCGGAGAAAAAGCGTGCGTGTAAAAGAGGAAGTGGTTGTTTTATTGCACAATTAATTCAACCCACGAGTACTTAATTTATTATCTTTCCTTTCAGAAGCTGCCGCGATTTTTGCCTCTTAAAAGATTGCATATCCATTTGTTTATGGGAAACATTGTAAATTTGTCTCCAGACATTGACTTTGCAAGAAACTTTGTTTACAGCTCATTCATACTGAGATCGATCGACAATTTAAGACAGTCAATTTTACCAACTTAATCATCTTTGATGAAGTGTATGAGGCAGACAACGCGTTTCGTGTTGATGAACAAAAATTCCAATGTAGAGACTAAGTAAACAAAAGTCCATGTGTGTGGCTTACCCCCGTCTTCTAAAAATTGTTGGAGATGAACATGAGTTGCCAACATTACATTCCTTTGACTGGAATTAGGCTCAATTTTTTTATGCAAGGTTTCAAAGTTCCAACTTTATATATAAAAACAACAAAATCGAAAGAAAAGATATTATTAAAGGTTTATGATCCTCGTATTCGATTAGCGCCAGGACGTGATCTAGGCCATTACAAAAGGCCATTCCACGTGTTTTGGGGGCCAAAAACCCATCTTCTTCTTCCTTGGAACTTTTGCACCATTATTGAAGAGGAAAAACTTCATACCCACTAAACCAATGATCAAAACACTTCACTCCCAACATGAAACTTGAAGGAAATCATCCTATGAGCTAGATTCCTTCATCACTTTCCTCTAAAAACCATCAGACGGAGAAATCATTTTCTCTAGGGAACTTCACAAAACTTGAATTTGGTGGGGAAAAGAGGCGATTTATGGACACCCAAGCTTGGAGAAGTTGTCCTCTAGCCTTCTTTGTCGATTTAGAGGAAAGAAACACAAATTCTACCGATTATTTAAGAATTTGTTCTTGAGGTGAATAATGACTCATTTGAATTAGAGCTAAAATTAGGCTTGGGTCCTTTGGAAAAGTATGCTCAGGAGGTTGTTGTGATGAAGGATTAACCTTGAAATATTGATTTTATGGACTTTGGAAATTTGGCTCTGAGAAATGGATGTGTAGGATGAATGTCGGTTAAATTGGTGATCTTATGGCATGCATGAGCCTTGATGCTTGTACAATATGTGCTCAAGAGGGTACATAAATGGTGAAATTGTATTGAAGTAACTGTTTTACCCATATTGTTAATCTTTGAGTTTTGGCCTGAATAGAGTGTTAAACTCTTTGAATTGGCTTATGCAGAGTCTTTGGGAGACTCTAGTACCTTAGTTAGGCTAAGATAGATCCTGCTGAGGGTCTGTGAGTCGCCTATTAGGTGGTTAGTTCTGATAACTTTAAGATAGAGGACAAAGAGGTTTAAATGGAAAGGAAAAACGTTTCTTTTCATTCTAACGGTTGAGAATCGTTATTGATTTGAAAGATATATTGAACGTTATTTTTTAATGTTATTTTCTATCAAAAATGTTAATAAAATAAAATAGCATTTTCCTATTATTTACACATTTCATGTGTGCACATTTCTTGATTGTGTTTTTAGTTTTCTAATGAATTTTTGTTTAATTCAAAGTGATTTTATTATGTGCTTCATTATTTTATCAAATATTTAATTCAAAGTAATTTTGATTTATTATTTTTTTTACTACTTGATTTATGCTTTTAAAATATTATACATGCTACATGTACAAAATTAAAGTTTAATCACAATAAGACTTCTAGAACATGCTAACTAACAACGGGTTGATGCTGCCTCTTGAATCTTGATGGGCTTTCCATCAATAGTCCAGAGTGTAGAACTCCAATGTCTTTAGTTGGAGGATACGTCAGAGAAAAACGACTTAAATATAGTAATTAGTTGTGTGTTTCTTATGCGTAAACAACAGTATAAGTTTTGATGAATTTTACTTACATATATATAAATTGTAAGGAGTAATTAGCACTTCTCAAACAAGAATTACACACATGAAATGTGTAAATAATAAGAACATGCTATTTTATTTTTATGAACATTTTTTGATAGAAAATAACATTAAAAAATAACATTTAATATATCTTTTAAATGGTCTAACTTTTGATAGAAATATCCGATCGAGATGTACGATATGTCAAAACACTCAAAATTAAGAGAGGTAATTAAAAAAATAAAAAATAACATGCAATTAACTGACTAAATAATTAAAAAAGTAGAAAACAAGAAATTTTTTAGATATTCGAAGATTAAATCATAATTTTGAGACACTTAGAAGAATTTTTTGGAAAATTTTTTTGACCAAATCCCCTTCGAGAATTTTTTAGGGCTTCTCCTCTCAATTTCGAGCGTTTTGATACAAACTACGCTTCAATCGGACATTCCAGTCAAAAGTTATGACCGTCCGAAGTTTATATACGCATCGTTCCATCTGTGCATGACACGTGTCACCCTGTGGTGGAACGCGCCCAAAATTGGGCGTGACCCTCCGGTCACGCCTGAATCTGGACGTCACTGATCATGCCCAATTTTAGATGTGACCCACTGCCCCAGATTGATAATTAATTTGTAAACAACCTCAAATTGATAAGTTTTTATTAAAACTGTATTATTTAGATTCTTTTGTCATGTCTATGTATATAATAAGCATGCAAGCATATGAATGTTCTAGTGCCTCAAATGATCAACGAAAACAATTTAGTGCCAAAAGGGTATGTTTGAATAGAAGAAAGTAAAAAAAAAAAAAAAAACAAAGCAAAAGGTTGGAAATATTTTTTTCTTCACTCTATATTTTTATTTAATATTTTAAAACCAGATTTCTTGTGGTTTGTTATTTAAAATAAATTTTGTTTTAAGATTCCATAAACAACATCTAAACAAAGATTATTCATATAATAGCCTAAACAAATAGAGACATTGACCAAAGTGCCACACTTCCAAAAAAAAATTGTCAAAATGTCACGGATCCAAAAATATTTGTCAAACTGCCACACTACCTAATTGCTGGCCACCTCAACGAATTAGGTGTGCTGACGTGGCGCCACACGACTGGAAGACCTATTTCCCTGGAAAGAGAAGCGAAATAGGTATGACACGTGGCAAAGCGGTGAAAATTGCGTATAAAGTTCGGAAGACCATAACTTTTGACTGGAACGTCCGATTTTGGCGAAATCGGTGGCGAAACGCTCGAAATTGAGAGGAGAAGCCGCTGGCAAGTTCCCGAAGGGGACTTGCTCAAAATTTTTCGAAGTTTATATGCATTATCAATTTTATATCCTAATTTTTGTTAGAAATGTCCGATGGAGGCGTACGATATGTCAAAATGGTCGAAATTCAGATAATTAATTGAAAAAATAAAAAATTAAATTAAATTAAGTAATTAAATAGATAAAAAAGTAGACAAAAATGAATTTTTTGGGTGTTCGAAGATTCAATCGCAATTTTGAGCCACTTAGAGGCCTCTTTTGGGAAAAAAATTTCTCCTCTCAATTTCGAGCGTTTCGCCACCGATTTCGCCAAAATCGGACGTTCTAGTCAAAAGTTATAGTCTTCCGAACTTTATACGCAATTTTCACCGCTTTGCCACGTGTCATACCTATTTCGCTTCTCTCTCCAGCGAAATAGGTCTTCCAGTCGTGTGACGCCACGTCAGCACACCTAATTCGCTGAGGTGGCCAACGAATTAGGTAATATGACAGTTTAACAAATATTTTTGGATCCGTAGCATTTTGACAATTTTTTTGAAAGTGTGGCACTTTGACCAATGTCTCAAACAAAGATCCTTCATCATTTAAAAAATGTCACATCAATTTCTTAAATGTATGACAAAACTCTCACAAGATCCAAAAAGTGGAATCAAGATTCAAAAAGTGGCATCCCTCGTACTAATTGAAAGCTATGATTTGCTTTCCTATGTAGAGTAGACTATCGATTTAGGCACAGCATTTTATTAACGTTTGTAATGTGAATCTAAAGCCTCGGTTTGGAGCTATTTTTTTCTCCTCAATTTATTTTTTTACTTTTTTTTTATTTTATTATTTTGTAAAGCATTCAATTTTAGTGTTAGTAAAAAAAATTCATTAACAAATATAGACACAAACAGGGATATAATAATTGTTAAAATGTTTTTTCTATCATCTGCAACTGCATGCGTCATTAATTACACACTTTTAATCAATTTTAAATCATTATCTCTCTCTTAACTAAGTTTGTTGTCTTGAAAAATAAACAATTTATCTCTGTCTTATTTATTTCACAAACTTACCTTTTATGTTCTCCCTCTTTTCACTAAAAAGTATAGTCCTACACATTTTTTTATTTGCCGCCTCTTTAGTTTTTTAAAGAGCGTTAAAACTTAAAAGGGGCTATTATAATAAATTATGGTCTGTTTTTTTTTTAAAAAAAATATTGTGACTCCTTTTATTTTGTTGAAATAAATTTTTAATAATAATATAATATTTTACTATATTAGGTAGTATATACATGTTTTCTTTAAGCGGATTAGCATCAAAAGTATTATACAATTTTTTGGTTATATTTTCTATTTATCATATGTCAATAAATAAAAAATATTACATTTTAATTTTTTTTTTCATAATAGCTGTTAAAGATATGACAATCCTATAATGGCCCTAGTTTTAACGTTTAAAAAAAAATAAGGGAGGCAACAAATAAAAATAAAATAAGAAGTATAACTTTTTTAGTGGAAAAAAGAGAGAATATAAAGAGATGAATCTGTTAAATAAATAGGAGAGATAAATTGTTTTTTTCAAGAAAACATACTTAATTAATGACACTTTAAACCTTGATAGAAAACTCATTTAAAATTGTGTAATTAGTAACACTTAAACTGTACAGAGTTGCACGCACATGATAGAAAAATCCTTTATTTGTTATGCTGAGGAGAGGAGAGGAGAGGAGTACTTCCTTGGAGTAGCACACGCATGCTATATTCAGAGTAGGACGCCTAAACATTCACACTATTAAGATGATAAAGACAATCAATCCTTTAATGATAACGAGGCCTGACAAAAGACATTTACGTTACATTCCTCTTTTGTATAAAATTCAATTATGTAATTCATTAATTTTTTTAAAAAATATTAATTTAGTTTATAATAATATCTTAAATTTATTATTTTTTCCAAAATGATGATTGTCATAAATAATTTTTTTAATGAGGAATATTTTTAGTCTAAAAATTATTAATATAAGAAACATTATACATTAAATCTTATAAAAAATAAAAAATAAATGTTATGTTAAATTTGAATTTTATAAATAAGAATAGAGGAAGTATCTACTGATAAATATAAGGATAAGGATAGTTGTATAATATGTAGATTTTTTTTTCATATTATATCTTCAATTTGTTTTTATATTTTAAAATTGTGTCTAGGTCTTATAATATATCAATCATAAATAAAATATATCATTTAAAAAAAAATACTCATAAGGTTTCTAAAGGTACAAGAAATTTCCTTTTAGTTCCCGTCCTTAAAAAGATCCTTTTAATTTTAGACCATGCACACACCATTTTTAATCTTTAATTCTTACATTATTATTTTAATCACTTATAATCCCTATAGCGAAGATTAAAAGAAATTAAAAGTGATATGTTTTTAAATTAAAAGACTTCATAGTCATATCTTCTATTTCTTTCTATCTCGATTTGTTGCCATCCCAACGCCAGACACTTTCCAAGGATAAGTATTGGTCTCATGTGCAAATCTCACTATCTACTCTCTTAGATGCTTGAGTCGCTAGTGTAGCTAGCTTGATCCCATATTTTATCTATCGTACAATTGGAATTTGGATATATATTGACTTCAAGCTATTATCAGTTATCACAAACATTGTAATGGAGAAGGTGAAGTGCAAGATTGACATAAATGATTGTGAAACCTTAACAATAAATTAAGCAGCAAAGCTCTTTTGTTTTTCATGAAATGAATGGTTCTTCGGGAAACGTATGTTGATGAGCTTCGTTGAAAGAATCATCTCAATGGATCTTAGGGCCACTGTTAATTGTTCGTATATGTACATTGGGTTGTCCGCTGGTTATATATGCAGCATGTGATACAGGTTTCCTATATACCTCCACTAAAGTCCAGGAAAATGGATAACGATATAAGAAAAGCAAAAAGAAAAGTACGCAATATTATCTTTAAAATATGAATAGACACTTTTTTTTATGTTTAATTCACTCTAAAAGTATTTCAAAATCTTGAATGCAACTTAAGACTCTCTTAGGTACGGGATTGGAGAAAAAAGTGGATGAAAAAAAGAAAAGGAAAGTCAGATTGTCATGTTGATTGGTAAGAGATCAAATGAAAAGAAAGAAAAGTTTTCCCCCCCTCCTTATTCGGTTATGTAGAAAGTGAAAGCAAAAAGTGAATGTGTAAAATAACAAATATCAAGTACCAAAAGGACATCCATGAAACACTATCAAGCATTTTTATATACATGCAAAAAAGATTAAAGATGGAAGCTTTTTAGCACTTTAGTAACCAAATATGAATACCATTACAAGTATAAATTCACCAAAAACATAATTATAAAAACAAGAACATCACGAAAATATCTGAGGCAATAGCTAGCACATGAAAAGGTAAAAATTCCCTTACCTTTGATGAACTGCATGAAAAGACGAAGAAAGTTAGAGAATGACTTGAAATTGCCAACAAAATTCTTCCTTTGTGACCAAACTACCAACCAATATTTCTCTTTGACCAAAACTGAGATACAAAATACTAGAAGATAATGATAAAGAAAATGAGAAATATGCATGAGATCACGCGTCATAACTTCAGTGTCACTATTCAATTTAATTATTTTTGTTAAATATGTGATGTTTTAACCCTCGCTCTTGTGCAATTTGCATATCACTCGTGTTATAACGACACATAACTCTATTGATTTATTTGTTTTCAGCTTATAATTTAAAGTTGAATGGGAAGAGAATAAAACATAACTATTTACTTTACTAATTCATTGAATTAAATATAATTGAAATAATTTTCAACAAAGAAAATTTAGGTTGTTTTAACTGGCTCAATAGAGGCGTTTGCCGCAGCTTACTATATATCTATAAAATGATTGAAAGGGTGAAAGATCACGAGAAATGAATGCGATTAACAAGTGTCGTAATCGATCATATAATTGAATGGAGAATGGTGCACGCGTCGTCATGTCATATTTGACCATCACTGTCCTGCAAAAGAAGATAGAATGAAGAAGTGAATTAAATGAAAGACTTGAAAACAGCGTTAGTGTGTACAAAACTGCTCATAAGTCATTACCGACCTTATCTGCTGGATTTGGACGGCGCCATATTAGGTTAATACATGATGAAAATTTAGGTTAATGTCCCACACTTATAGGAGCACATACTAAATATAGGTTAATGTCTTACACTTATTGGAGCATATGCTAAAATTTAGGTTAATATCATTGTCTTTTTATATTAAAATTGAGTGCCTTCATCTTAACGATAATTAATCCAAGTGAAAAGGGTTCAAATATCTTAAATTTGTAGTCTTGAACTTGATAATAGATAAATAGAATCTATAATGTAAAGAGATATGTAATTAGATAATAATATAAATTATTTTATATTATTAATATATAATTTATTTTTATAAATATATTTTTTGTCTATTAATATTAGTTGTTAGTTTTTTTTTTTGTTAATAAAAAGGAAATTCGAATCTACCATATATTTTCTTTCCTTTCTCTTTTCATCATCAAACTAAATAATAATTTTAGACTGGTTTCTCATTTATCGTCAAGATGGTATTATAGAAAGAAGAAAAAAAAAACGAGTTTTTTAAACAGTATTTTTCTCCCGTGTATACTGAGCATGTTTGATCATGTTACATCAGCTAGGATATAGAATTACACATGTGTTTATTATATGTATACAGTATTTTTCTTTCATCTAAAAAAATATCACATAAAATCTGCATAAAATTTTAAGATTTAAAATATTAGTAAGTTTTGCATACAGTGATCGAAATTTTTATAGTTAAGTAAAGTTAAAAAATAAGAATAAAAGTATCTAACAGATATATAGAAATATCACTATTATTATATAATGATAAAATCAAGAGATAAGATTTTTGAAATTGAAGATATAGTAATGAAAATAAAATATTTGAATTAAGGCATCATCTATGTTTTTTAGACTAAATTACAATTCTAGTATCCTTTAATTTCTTATCTACTAGTCTCTCTATTTTGAAAAATGTATAACTTTGATCCAATATTTAATTTTGCATACGATTGTTACTTTTATTTTTTTACATTTTAATTAATTAAATTAATTTTTATGATGCCTTAATTGAATATGTTAGGTCTAGGATTCAATTTGATCAAAATAAAACAAATATAACATGCAAAATTCAGGATTATTGAACCAAAATTGTGAACCTTTTAAAATAAAAATACCAAAATCTAAAAAAAAAGAGGCCAAAATTGCCTTATAAGAATTACAGGAGGACCAAAATTAAAGAGATGTATCAAAATTCTCACATTCAAAATCAAAATTATATATAATTAAAATTGACTAAATTAAAATAAAAACATTCGAGAGATATCAATAACCTATATAGTCAATAATGGTAAACCCAATTTGTAATAATCAGATTCATATCTCACAATGCTCATTGTCAATGTGAGAATGTTGTTAGTAAAAAATTTGTAAATATTTTTGTAAGAGTGTTGCGAACCTTAAGACATGTCTTGATCATAGTGAGTTTTCAAGATTCAATTTAAGCTCACTTGAACTTTTATATTCATATATAAAAAGTAAAATAATGAACAATCTAAGCTTCCCCTCAAGTTTTCCAAACCTCTAATGAGGTTTTATTTTTGAAGGCATATGGACAACTCAAAAGAGAAATGGTAAAAGTTTAATTATTTGTTATTACTACTAAGGAGTAAGAATAAGAAGACTAAAGCCTATTTTTTATTATTATTTTACCATCCCTATCTTTCATAGCTAATATTGATTCCTTGTTGAAGTGCACTTCCTGGTGTGAGATTAGGGAGGATGACAATTATATTATGTGTCTTAATAGGAATGAATCTCAAGCTGAAATTAGGAATTTTACCACAAAATTTATTGAGAATGGATGAGGGTATACTATAGTTTCTATTATATATGTTGATACTTGCACTTATATATTATTAAATATTTAATATATATATATATATATATATATTGATTTAATTATTAAGATACAATTTTGAACCCTAAGTCCGTTGCTAGTTTCTACCCTCACAAACTAACTCTATCTCTGAAGTCACTACAGTGCTTGCCCATCTTTAATTTCTAGCTTCCCTTTAATCACCAAAAGTTTTCCATACTTTCCTTTAGTCACCGAAAAATTTCACTAGTCTTTTGTTCTCGTCCTTGCTCATCATTACAATATCTCTAGACAAGAAGGTAAGAATTTTTTTTCTTTTACATCGTCAAAGAACAAAATATATTAATAGGATACCAAAGATACTGAAATTACAAGAGAGCTGGTCTGATCAAGTTCATAATGGACAAGGTAATAGTGTTACAATGACATTAGTCTTAAAGTTGACCTAACAGACAGTGTGACGACTTAAAATAAAAATTGAGAGATTTTTTTTTAATTTTAAAGAAAAAAGTAATACGTGAAGTCTTTTAACCAACGTACGTATATGATCTTTTAGTTATTTTACTCTTTGACTGATCCTAATAACCCTGTCTCCACACAACCCGTCCTTAATTGTCATTGCTGACTATCTTGTTGTAACTAGGTTTCTAATGTTGTATGGTGATATTTTGATAAATTAAGAATGATTTTTTTATTTAGTTATAGTAAAAATATTAATTAATATATCTTTATTAAGTTATTGAATTTCTACTTAAGTAAAAGTGAAGATAACGAATACTTTTTTTTAAACACGAGTATAAATATAAGTACTATAATTTCTTACATAAACTCTACCATTAGCATCCCTTAATATCCCTAAGCGGACCAGTGCTATAATTTTTAACAAGGAGTTTGAGAAGTCTAAACATGAGGACAAAAACAAATCTGTCATCACCACTCGCTAGTGTCCCCAAATCATATATAAAACAACTAATTAATTAAACAATGCAAATAATCTTTTAAAGTCTAAAAGAAAAGAAGTCAAAGAGTTCAAAACAAGTTCAGAAATTTCAACAAGAAAGACACAAAGGATTCAAACCCCGTCGCTTTGTTCCATCTTCAAACAAACAATTCTACGGATCAGCACCAGCTACCATCGTGTTTTTACCACCATATTGACAAACAATTCTACAGACGCACCCTCTGGTCACCTGAAAACGTGTATCATATTGACAAATTAAGACTTTGCTTCTTATAAGAAACTGTTAAACTACTCTTAATATACCGAAGCGTATTTTGTCAAGCATGTCATTTTCTTTTTCTCTTGTTTACTTGAATGAATTGCTTTAGTTTTAACACGATGTTTGACAGAATGTATTGTTTATTGAGTATATTGACAGTAAGACATTTCATTTATAGTATTTTGAACGTGTGTCACAATGATGATTTAAAGTGTTGTTTTCCTAATATTTATAATTAACAGTGACATGCCATGAAAAATAACCGACCTATCTTAATTTCTTCATGAACACACACACTAACTATAAAAAAGCGGGACGACAATGGACTCATGCCGCGAAGTAATTAAGACGGATGTAACCTAGAATTCTAAAACTTTTAGTTTAAACTAGAGAAGAAAATATGCTCTTTTCATCTCAGAATTTACTTACGAAAATAATCCGCCCACATCATATATATAATTAGGTAGCAAGGGACTAGGTTAGGACATTCCTAGACCAATCAAATTAGTACAAACAAACAAAAGTTATATATTAAAAACATAAAAATAATAAAACTAACTTTTTATTGGATTTTGGTTTTCAGGTGATCATAATTTTAAAATAAAACCATTATAAAATAAATTAATTTTTATGTATATATATTATATATCATTTTATACAATTATCATAACAGTTGTATTAATATAAATAAATATTTATAATGTTATCATACCTGTTTGTTTCCTCCACAAAAGTTATGTCTGATTGTTTGAATGTTCAAATTTTTTTTGGATTAGTGTTACTTTTTTTGTGTCTATCTTGTTATTTTTTATTAGATAAATTTTCATTTTATATTAAAATAAGCTATAAGAGAATGAATAAAAGATAAAATATGATATAATGTCATAACTAACATCTTTTACTCATTCTTTTTTAACTTGTTTTTAATATAAAATGAAATTTCTTTCGGTAATCTTTACGTTTGTAATAATTCACATATGAAATAATGTACCTAACCTAAAAATTAAAACCAAATTAAGTGTTTCAAGACTAATTTATGATTTTCCAAAAAAAAAAAACTTATTTTAAATTTTACAATTAATTCGTATTTAAATTTTAAACTAAATTAATTAGATAATATTTTTTACAGAATCAGATAATAAACTGAAAACCTAATAAAATAAAATAAAAATTTCATACCACGTAATTTCTTCCCTTCAATATATATGTGAATAGAACCATACCATAGTCCATAGACTAGGACCCAAACATCCTTCACTAGGGGTGTTTACATTTACAAGTTATCTCTGAATTCAAATTGATCCAAATAATTTAGATTGAGTCATTAATGTATTTGTATCAAAATCGAATCGAATTGATCAAAATTGTTCATATACTGTTAATAGATCCGATCAAAATCAAACCTAATCGATCAAAATCGATAAAAAAAAATAGAATTATTTGATTTAGCTTTAAATACTGCTAATATTGGGACTCCAAGTGTTGAAACTGCAAGTGTTGGGAGTGTTGTAACTTCTTATGCTATTACTTTCAGGTATATTGTTATCTGTTTTACCTTTTTTATGTTAATTTTCTATCATATTTATAATATTAATGGATCATATTTTATTTATTTATTTCAGCAAATCTGGTTGTAACAAATCTAGTTGCAACAAATCTTGTTGTAATAAAGCTTATTACAATAAATTAGTTTATTGAAAGTAATTGTGATTTAGACTATTATAATAAATTTTGTTAAAAAATATTTTATTTTAATTTTTATTATTTTATTTTAGAATATTATGTTGATGATATTAAATAAATTAATTTTATTACTTTCAGACATTTTATAATATTGTGTCAATTGTATTAAATATTTAAATAAATTATAATATAAAATAATAGTTATAAAAAAATATCAAATTTAAATGAATAATTTGTTGATCTGAACTAAACCATTAATAAATAAATAGAGTTGGATTGAATTTAAAAAAAATTGTAAAAATCAAACCAAATTAAATCAATGAATTAAATCTTAATTTATTAAAATCGATCCAAGCAATCTGCGTACACCCTAACCTTCACCATAGAGTTTAACGTCACTCGTAATCGTAGCATGCCAACATATGCCTTTTAGCTTAGGGGTGTCAGGATGTGTAGGCTATTGAATTATAATAATTATATTTATATGGACTCGAGATTATTACATGACTCAAAATTGTTATGTATTTATGATTTTGACTCATTTTCTAACATGTAATTAGATTTTAATTTATAAAAAATAATAATATTTAATTATGTGTTATGTAAAATTAGTTGAAATTATAATAATTCATAATCGTACGTGTAGGGATTTATCATATATATACACCTAAAAGTTACAGACTACAAACACGTGTTTTACATTTTATTTTATTTTTTCTCTTTTGTTACACACACATATATATATATATATATCATTTATTTGTTATATTATATTTTCGTCTCTTTTATTATTATTTTTTAAGTATAAAATAGAATTAAAATGTTTTCCAATCATTTTTATATTTATAAAGATAAGTGTTTTACCTCATTTTAATTATATTTTTTTATTTATTACATTTTATGATTTATTATATTTATCATTTTTTTAATCTTTCTCTTTTTCACTTTAATCTACCCTAAATTGGGTGAAAATATGATATTGTTTAACCTAAGTAGTAATAATAAATATATTCTTATTTTTTTACTTATTTATTTTTCTTTTTCTTCAATCATATTACTTATTACTTATTGTATTTATCGCTTTCATTTTATTTTTCTTTTTCCTTTTTATCTCAAGTTTTTATTTGTGCTCATGCATGTATCCAAATAAGTGTACGTTCTTGTTTTCCAAATTGACCTGGACGCCATCCTTAGACACCTAGCCTGAGATGGACAGAACGCCGGCGTTCAAATTTTTGTGACTGCAGCCATGTCCATGCGCCAGACATATCCTAGTTAGAGTTAGGATAGTAATATTCATACATCCTAAATTCGAGGTGTGAGAGTGAAAAGAATAGGGATAAAGAGTATAGAAAAAAATGTGGTAAATGACGTGATAGATATGTATGAATGAATGTATAATAATATTTATGGCTAGAGTTAACAAATGAAATGCTCCACCTTTTTATATATTAACGTAGGGTGACGGTTATGCTACTCACATATTTTTTAATATGTTATATGGATAGGAGGAAGAAAAAAACAAGAAGGAACTTTTGTTTTGGGGACATTTAAGTAGGTTAGATCATTGGTGTTAAAATCATAAGCCACGTCGTAGGATTGTACGATTTTACGTGTCAATATCACTCTACATACTATGCTAGATTAATTAGAGTTGGGATTGGGGGCAATAAGGGTTGGAGTGGCATAATATTTCTCTTTATCAAATTAACTTTCGTATATATCTTGTTTAATAGCACTCTCCATGCGAAGGCTGAGATATTAGCTAGAACGGATCTTGATGCTCCAAAAGTGTCTAAAAATGGATGTGTCTGTAAGACCCCCTATTCATGAAGCATGGCATTTTCTTCTCTAAGTTTTCTCTTTTCTACGATTTGAAAGTGAGTTTCTCTTATTTTTCTCCTTTATAAATAGTCGCTCGTTTTACATTTCATCATCACAATTAGTGTTTGTACTGTTTAAGTGTTAAAATTCAAGACTCACAAAAGAAAGAAAGAAAGAAAGAAAGAAAGAACTGGTACATATGCGACACAGATAAATGAAGAATAAATATTAAAAAAACCTCTAATATGTTGTAGGAGAAATGTTTTATACAGACATCCAATTATCTGTTATCCGAAAGAGAAAAAGATATAAGCCGTTATAATAAGATTTATGTTATCATAGAATACAAGATAAAAAAAATAAAATTAAGACGTATATTTAGTTAAATATTTAAAATGAAGAATGGTTTATGTATTATTAATTATTTTATATCTTGATAAGTAAATAATATAAAAATTATCTTTTATTTTAAATATCTAACTAATATTTTTTTTTATCTGTCTCTTCTTATTATGTCACATTGAATGTGTATCACAGATTTTCCTATGTTAATGTAAAAGGCTCACCCTGTGTAAAAGTAAGATGGAGAATCATTATACACAAATTTATCCTTACTTGTTTTTGGATTGGAACTGGTGACGATACAACTTAACAGTCCCAACCCAGAAGAGAAGTTAGATGTATAAATATATTAACCATATCACTATCACTAACTACAATTACGATGGTTGTGCAACAAATTACACAACTACAGCTAATAATTACATTTTCTTTTCTGTTAATGGTTTGGGTTAGAGCACCACACTACGGTGGCTGTCAACGCTGGAGGAACCTCTTCGCGGAGGCTCTGAAGGGACACGTGGAGCTGACGAAGCCATCAACGAGGTGCAGATATGTGTTCAGCTCGTGACACGTGGCAACGTTCGTGTTTCCTAGGTACGGAGAATCCCTACTACATAACCGTAGTTCCTTCCCAACCTCCGCATAAACTAACTGTGCCTCCTCCACCCTCTTCTGTATCCAGCTCGGAAATCCCGCCACATGGACCCCTCCACCGCTAGCCACGTCATCGTCAAACACAAACCCAGGAACCTTGGTGATGACATCGTCGGAGTTCACTATGCGCAAAACCTTGGTACCTTGCCTCTCAAGCTGCCGTCGGAACCTCCGGTCCCCAACGCGGGGCCCGCCAAAGGAGATGACCGTCACCGGCAACTCAGAGAAGGCGTTTTTGAGGTCATACGCCGTGAGCGTGGCCAATGCCGCCCCCAGACTGTGGCCGGTGACGGTCAGACTGAGTTGTTCCCCGTGGTAGGTTTCGAGGATCCTTGAGATCTCTCGCCTCACCATTTCCTGCAAAGACATCTTTGCAGGAAGTGAGGAGCTGTAGAGACTCAAGAACCCGCTTTCCACCATGGCCCCACTTCCGTCCATGACCCCATTTTTTTCAAAGGCCATTTTGGTGGTGCATGGAATAGGGAGGTTGGTGAGAGATGCACGAAAATTCTCCAACCATTCCAAGCATGTGGTGGTTCCTCTATATGCCACCACAACATCGCGCCGACCAAGCCTTTTGATCTCTTCCTTGTCATGACACACCGCTACGTATCCAACATAGCTCGTTTGTTTTGCTACCCATCTTGGTGCTTTGTCCACCCAACTAGGTAGCCGAATACCCGAGGTTGCACGTAGGTATTTGGTCACCTTGTACCGCGTGTTAGGTAAACCACAACGTTCTAAAAGAGCTTTTTTGGGGAACCTCGAGTTTGCAAAGTTGGGTGAGGAGGGGTCAAACTCGAATGATTTGTACGCGGTTTCCACGAAATGACCGTACCTTAGGATTTCAGCACGTAAGTTGTCGTCTAATGGGTCTAGCAAACCGTCCCAATTGCTCATGCCGTGGTACTCCTTCCACCTCTTGCCAAGTTTTGATGATTGCATGGACGGAAAATAATTGTTATCATTATGTTCGTCTTCCAAGTTTATCATTTTCTCTAAACGTAATGCGGCTTGTCGTGTGTCATTAGACAGGTGTAGGTTTTTGATGTTGGTTGGTTTGGATGTTTGGGTGGTGATTATTATGCAGCGAGGTTTGAGGAGGGTGTTGGATTGGGATGAAGGGAGAGGGTGTCGTGTTTTTATTGTAAGCTTCATTGTTGTAGTGTGGGTTTAGAGAATGACACTGAAAGAGGGAGCAAGAGAGAATGAGAAGTGAGAAGGGAAAATGTCCTAATTCTGTGGAACACATATAAGGTCGGAAGGGGTTTTTATAAGTGGCTTAACAAGTGTTCCTTGTAGGTGGAAGAGGACAGAGAAACAATGACAAGGACATGTATACAGTAGCTAGGCAATGTTATGTTATTTCTGCATCACATCTTTTAATGTGAGAAATAAAAGGTTATGAATTGAAATATGTAATTTTTTTATTTTGTTATTATAAAAATTCAATTAAAGTGTTCAATATTTTTTAAATATCATGGAGAGATTATGTAAATGTGTTCGCATTAAATTATTTAATATCATGGTTGAAATACCAAAATGATTTTATGTAAATATTTATATGTTTGTTCTTATATTAAGGAATTGATTCTGGTTTAAAATAAATTCAGTTAAAGTAAATTTAGATAAATTTTATGTTTGATAAAAAATATTAAGTTTATTATTAACTTATTTTTAAATAAAAATTAAATATAAATAACTTTTTTTGCAATTAATTTAAAATAATCTTTTTAATTCAGTTTGATTCTAAATCTATTTTGCAAATATTCATTAAAATACATATGAGAACGAAATTTTAAATTTTTACAAATACAGCACTATACCTTATTATACATTTTTATCATGAAGGCAAACCTTAACCGTACAAATTATAATATATTCACAAATTAAACTTGTATTTGTAGTGTATATTTTCCGTATAACTTGATGACACAAGTGATTTTGAGTTTTTTAACTAAAATTTAGGATTCAATTTTGAAACTTAATATAAAATCATAATTGAAATTAGAAAGTTTCAAAATAAATCAATCTAATAAAAAAAGAGAGTCTAAAATAGATCTGATTATACCAATAAAATGTATACTCTCTATGGTATGGTATTGGATTGTGCTCTGGTGCAAGAAAGGTCAAAATTTTCAGCAACTAATATGTTGCCTTTCTGGAGTGTCGCTGTCAATAAACAATGACTAGTGATAGCGCACTAACGGAGAGAAATTAAGAAGAATCAAAAGAATAGATACGCGCTATAATTATAATTAACGCCGTCAACTGACTCTCAGGTTCTCATACGATCATGCCTTGTTGTCGGTGACAATTGTAATGCTTTCTTTTTTTATTGCTGTCGGAATTATATGAGCCTGAAATACAAATGGATCTTCTCCCCGCCCTATTTCTAATCAAATCATTGCCGTTGATTTTATTCACATTGATTGGATTTGGGGTAATAAATGTCCATCATCAATATCAATACAGATTGGAGTAAATGTTTTGGATAATTTTTTTGTAACATTGCCATTTTTAATGACAACTGACAATGTATAAAAAAAAGTTTATCTAGTCATTTTTTTACCAATTGATCTAGTCTTTTATTAATGATGATTGATCTTACTATTAATTGACTAATCACAAACAAATTTTTCAGTTGCTAACAACTTTAGAGCATCTTTAATATGTAATTTAAGTAATTTATTTTAAACTTTTATTTCCTTTTAATTAGTTAAATGAATATCATGTTATAATTAAACAACTTATACATATTTTATTTTAGTGATATAATATAAAAAATTGTTAAATGATTTATTCTTAAATAATTTTGACTGATAAAAAACTAATTCTTAAATGGTAAGAAAATATTTCTTATCATAAACAACCCGTATAGAAGCCACACAATTAATTTAAACAACCCAATATATGATACATAATTTTTTCAATGAAAAAAAAAAAACTAAATAATGATATTTTAAAACAAGCAATTCTTTGAATGAGAGTACCTTGAAATGCTTGTATATGTAAAGGTAGTTAATAAATATAGAAAGAGGCCTGAGATCGAAAACGTTGACTATTCCGGATCAAAAGACTTTTAGATATTAATAATTTGTCCTTTTAAAATAGCAACTACTACTCTTTTTTCTTTTTTCATCTCATCATCATCATCATCAATAGTTTTTTTTCTTGTTTAATCTAAGTGCTTGCATGCTGCAGTTGTAACATGAAAGGGAAAAAACTTATCGAACGTACGTTGAAATGGGTCCTCTTTCTACTTATAACATATATCTCGTTCCTCACTCAGGTAATTAATTAAAATCACCAAATTGTTTGCCGTTTGAAAGGTCACACCGGAGTAGCGTAATCCTCCATCTTACAGAGGGAGGTTAATTTTTATTCTCAAAAAAATAGAAAACATAAAATAAAATATTTTTTATAATTAAAGAAGAATGTAAAATATGTGAGTTCTGTTCGAATATCTTTAATTTTTAATCTTTATTTTTTATACAAAAACTAAAAATTCATAGATCTATAATCTTAGAACAAATCACTAAAGATTTTAGAATCTACAATATGTTTGATTATTAAGGATTAAATAAAATAATTAGATCTGTAATTAATTTATGATCAAAGCATTTTTTGACAATCAAAATCTTTTTATTTCTCAATAAGACCTTCGACCTTCGTAAGTCTTTAGATGAGAAAAAGAGAAACTATGTATGATGACTCACTATATAAGAGATTATAATTTTCTTATAATGTATCAACCTAATAAAATTTGTATTATTCCCTAATAGACAAATATGACATATGTTCATTTTAAGTTTATATAATCTTATTTTAATTGTTTAACAGATTTATTTAATTTGATCACATAAAATAAGTTCACTAATATGAAATAACTAATATAATTGTTTGATAATATTAGAGCACATAAAAAATCCCAACAAGTTCCACTGAAAAAAGTACAAAATTTCTTTTGGTATATTATTTTTCATTTGCATACTAAGCACAACCTTAATATGTATATAGAGGTATGTTGCCCAATGCCCATCACCCACTCGGGTTTAATTTGGGTACGTGATGTGCCCTTGTGTACCTAGTTAAATCTATTATTTCCTTTTGCTTGTGTATGTTGCCGGTAATACTATATGTATGTTCCTTTCGTTCAGTTGCTCGAAGGTCAAAATAGATAAAGAGATTAAAGGCCGTGCTGCTAATTTAAATGGTTGTAACGCATTATATTTTACCCTAGTTCTTGAATTAAGGCTACAATTTTTAATGCAACTAAAAAATATATTACAGGAAAAGGGAATCGCATAAATAGTAGGTTATATGACCATTCATTAATGTCTTAACTAACATTTGATGTTACCTAATTATTTTTTTATCATGGAAAGGTAAGCAGGGAGGTGTATCTATAAAAGACATTCCATGCTTAAGGTTTGGTTAGCCAAATATGAAAGTTATTAACTAGGAGTACTTCAATTAATCAACATTCATACACGTAGAGAAAGAAAGATCCCTTTAATCAGATCACTAAAGTTGTCAATTAATTGCTTCTCAGAAATAAAAATTGAAGTTGTCAATTATCTACCTACAAATGATGAAACATATATTAGAATCCACTCCATCCTACCTACATCATATCCCTTTAAACATTTCATGGAATTCATTTTAAAACCGAAAACGAAAAACCTTTCACGCTATTGTACAAGTACAACCAAGACTAAGTAAACAAAAGAAATTAAATATTCTAGTGTGAAAAGGTAATAGAAAATGTGATGATATGTTGTGATCCTTATATAATGGGTGATCATTCAAGGAAATTAATCAGATTTGCGGGAGAGTAAGATTTTGTAATTTTATCGAAGAAAATTCTAAAGGATTTTTCTAGCTATATTATAATTTACAATAATATCAAAGAAAATGATTAGTATAATGAGGACTGGAATTTTTAGGTTTAGATAACCTTTTAGTTCTCCAAGATTAAGCCTATATATTATTCTTTTTTTGTTGAATTACAACAAATATTTCTTTTATTTAAAAGTTACAGTATGCTTTGATCTTATTACAATTTAGAGAAGTACTTGTTCTGCTTATGCTCCTCTAGTTTTCTTTTATTTTCTTCCTTAATCGACAAGATATATATGTTTGTGAAGAAAAAAAATTGACCATAGAACAACAAGTTTTGAGGCAGCAAGCTAAGCTATCGCAACATTATTAAAAAAAGGCCATTGCAACATCAACAGTTGCATATATAATTAATAGACTGCAAACTCGATTACAAGAAGGGTTTGTTAGAAAGAAAAGTTGACATACAACCCACTAATCAACCCATTCACACATTGGTCCACTCATCATTTGATTAATTATATCGTGGAATTTTGTTATTAATAGTTCTCCAGCATATATAGTAAGCATTGAAAATATATATGCATGCCTTAAAACTGACATGTGTGGAGACGGAAGAATCATTTTTTTTTTACTGATCTAGTAATTTTGTAATGTTTACTACAAATAACAAATTTTTATAGTTAGCTTAACTATGCCTATATGGCTGAATGATAAGTTGAGCTGATGAAAATCCTATCCCAATTTTAAGTTGAAATAGCTTGGTGTTTCTAAAAACAGTCTTATCCTATACACGTGAAAATGCTATCAACATTGTCAACAGATGCTAGCTTTGTTCTGAAAAATGTATATTGCCGAACATTTTGAACCAGTGGTACCTTGAATATATTATATTTTTAGCTGATAAAAGAAAAATACTGCTGGAGAATTTGGCACCTGTTGCAATGTGCTTTACATAATTACATTTTCATATGAATAACTAACCCTTTCTAATGAATCATTTTTTTTATTGCAAAATAAATCAATGAGGCCTGTAATTCCAGATATTGAAGCATTCCTCCGACTTATTAAGCATTTTTGGTATGGTAAGTGCAATGTTGTGAGGGGCACATAGGCAAAGCTCGAATTTTCCATTGTTGAAATGTCTGACATTAATTGGGTTATTTTGCACTTTTTTCGTTGACTATAAGTTCAATATATATTCAATATTCTAGTATATTGTATACAAGTGACTAAATGTTATAATTGTGCATGCTAGCATGGATTAATTAAGCTGAATGTATAATATGACAACTAGTAGGAAAAAACCTAGATGATGAAAATATGAGAATGGTTCTGTTGTTGATAACAAGTACCCTTCTTAATTCTAGAGTGGATGCATGGTTTCTAACTGAAAGACTGCAATTGCATCTGCTACAAAATCAAGAGTTGTTTTTCTTCATTGAGTGTTTATTTATATTTTGGTTTGCATCTTTGATGCAATGGTCTAGAATCCAGATTTCATCATTGAACTGCAATAAGCAGGAATGAACTTCTGCATCTAATTAACAGAAATAATTATCCAAAACAAAATGGAGTTCATCACCAAACAAGACATTAGTCAGTCCCCTTAGTTCCGACTAACTGATAAAGACACCTTTGCCCTCTAACATTGTCCAATAAACGTCCAGTGAACGCCGTGAACTTTGATACGATCCTGCATCTCAATCTGGAGTAAGTGCAAATAAAAAATCACGAAATATATTGGGACGGAATTTGATTTTTTTCTTCTTATTTTCTTAACTCTACAAAACATTACTCCAAGTTGTACATAAAACACTTTATATGATGATGTCATATACTCAATGTTGGATATTTGTTGAACTTTTAAAAAAAATAATGAAATTTTGATAATAACAATAAATGTCACATTATTAGATTTATTGCACTGATGATAATTATTTGATTATTTGATATTTTGAAGTTAATGATGTTTTAGATTTATGAAAATCAACATAATTGATAAGATTATTTGAAGTATTATGAATATTGATATTATTCAAGATGACATGGAATTAAAAATATTTGTTTCTATTTATTTTTATTAAATTTTATGTAAGGAGATTAGAAAATTGATTTTGTCAAGATATTTGTCGTAAGATTGCATTGCATAATAAAATAAAATATTTTTCAAGTTATATTAAAA
>PYAF01000641.1:600432-613364 GCA_007407185.1 Glycine tomentella | reverse complement strand
AAAAAATTATATTATATCAATTTTAATTTATATAAATGTGATAATAATTAATTTTGGATTAATATTAAATTTTGTATATATAATATAAGTGAAAGAAATTTTCAATCTAACGATTAGTTTTAGAAAAATATTATCTAATAAAAAGTTATTAAATAGTGTAATAATTAGTCAAAATTAAAATAATATAATTTGAGACTTTCTATATATATATAAAAAGAAATATATGAAAATATGGAATACATGTGAAATACACGAACTATATATTTAATTTTTTATGTGCAAAAGTTTTACTGTGAAATTAATCTATGATCTAGTAGGTAGAGGGAAAAAATATAAAAAAAAAATGGAGTGCATGTAATTTATTTTTTATGTACATATAATTGGCGGTCTCTATGAGATTTGATTTCATTCACCTCAAATCAGGCCATTTCAAATTTAACTTATAGCGAATGACAGTCATCTCACTGGCGGATCTATATGGTCATGAGGGTGGACATATGCACCTCTTTATTTCAATGAAATCATCAGTATTTGTTTTAAAATATTATATTTTACACCTAATAATTTTGTATTTTATATCCTCTAATTTTATGTGTTTAAATCTTCTTACCAGTTCATATGTAAGAATAAATAAATGTATCTTCTTATTTTAATAAAATACAAATATTTATCTTAAAATTTTATATTTTGTACCTTTTATCTTCATGTTTGAACCCAACTATCTCATATTATAATGATAATTATAAACTTTTATTTTTTTAAATAAATTATCCTCTCTAATCCAAAATCCTATATCCGCTACTTTTGTTCCCAAACCCACACTTCAATAGTAAATAGTAACGCTTGTCTTGTGAAAACGATACATAAGAGATGAAGCTAACTTCAAGTCTTCAACGATTTCGCCAATCATACAATTTTGTTTTGTCGTTTGGAACCATGTTGTCCTTGGTAGTCGATTAGATAGGAAGTCATGTTATTTTACTATTTCATATGCATATTTTTTTTTTTCCTTTTTCCAACTTTAGTCCCGGACAAGTAACATGAAACAGATTTGTATCCTTTAAGAAGGGTATAAAATTTTTTATAAACAAAAAGTGTATAATGATTGTCAACTAATAAATAGGTAAATAAAAGGTCTGATAATTAATAAAAATATAAATATCTTGAAAAAATTAAAATAAAAAATGCATCCAATTTGCAATTTAGTCTTTAAGTGAATTCATACAATAATCAAAATTTTAATTATTAAGGACTTACTATGAAATAAAAAAAATTAACCCACAAACTAAAAAAATGAGGAATGTTTAAGCAACTATATATTGACTTTATTATATTTAAAAAAATTCAATTAATTACTGTAAATCAATGGTAATTATAATGCGATTGTAAAAAATCACACTAAAGAGTCACCACTAAACTTTATCCTCCAAAAGATAAGTGTGTTTTAGAGTCGCAAATTTAATAATAGACATAATTTTCAATTTCTATTTGTTAATTTTTATCATAAAAATACTTTTGCAGGTCAACTAGGCTGACTAATATTTAAAGGATCTTACTAAGCAGTGATTAAAGAAATAAAAGATAATTTTTTTATTAAAAATTATATAGAAGTGCATTTTTTTGTATTTCAATAAAAAAATTTATCTTTTACTTCTTTAATCGGTATTCCAACATTTGTCTATTTAAAAGTGACATGACCCAAACATTAGTAATTTTTATCATTTTTTCAAGGTTTCTCTGTCACAACTTACTAATTTATGTTAACTAGCATCACCCAACTATGACTCATGCACACCTATTAGTGTTTTTGGATACTCCTTAAAATCAATTTTCATCCTCAAAATCATGGTGAAAAATTGAAGTAATTATTTATTACTTTAGCCTTCAACTTGATTTTGGAATTAATTTTAGTAGAGTTAAAAGTTAACTCAAACACTCATTATATGATTGACAAATAAATTTGTCTTTTGAGTATCTGGTGAAGAGTTTGATCTCAATGTATATGTATAAAAAATATTTGTTAAAAAATATTAGTCTCTTAAATAAATATCAACATTCTAAGGTATTAATCTTTGATTCTTGGTCAAGAATACTCTAGTCTCTAGGTTTAAAAAAAGATACTCATTTAAACCTCCACCTCTATAAATGTTGCAACCTCAACTACGTATATACACATACTTTAACCTCACATTTTTTTTAATACAATCTCATTCATCCAGTTAGGACTTACCCAAGAATAAAACAACGAAAGCTTACGCTTTAGACACATAATCAAATAATATTTGTTATTAGTATTTATAAAGTAAAAAAATCTCATATATTAAAAAAATTATACATATATTAATAAAAAAAGGTCCAATATATTTAAAGATTTTTTTAAAATTTTGATTTAGACCTCATTTATTATTCAATCGACAGGGCATCCAACCATGGGCAGACGCAGTTTATAGGTTGGGGGGCAGTGCCCCCCTTATATTCTCAAGAATATGTTTAAAAAATTTTGGGTAATTTTTTTATAATAATAAAATAAAGTAAAATAAAAAAATAGCTAACACATTTATACAAGGAAAAATTGAAAAGTATGGAAAAAGAATAATAAAAAAATGAAAAATAAGAGAGGAGAGAGTGTGGGTCTGTATGTTTGTAATTTTCATGAATGCAGTAACCACACTCTTGTTATTTTTAATTTTGTTATTTTTTCCCCTTATGAATTATACCATTTTTCACACTCTTGTTATAATGGTTTGTTCCTTTAATTTTTTTTAAAAAAAATTTTGAAAGCGCTACCCCCGAACCCCTGCCAATAATGCCCCCTTAATTTTTTTTCTAGATCTGCCCCTACATCCAACAATATTTCACCTAAGTAAATCAAATAGGTAAGTCATGGCATTTTCTACGTTAGGCAGTCACATTGTTGAGTTCGGCAGTGATATATTCTACAAGAAAAAAATGGTCAAGAATTTGGTAAGGAAATGGAAACGTAGCTTAATTTGAACCACACGGGCAAGTCACAGAAAATGAAATAATGGTTTTTTAGAAAATCGTTCAAATCCAAAACTTTCTATGGCGAGGGAGAACCGACACCAATAATTGTAAGTGAATGTACACAGAGTATGCATTTAAAGTCAAAAGCACAGTTGTTTACATGTGGGGATATTTATTGACTTTGCTATGGAAGTATGGAGCTTTCAAACGTATATTTTAAAATTGACGATTATTATATATCGGGTTGGCAAGGACAAAGCGAAAGTAATAAAAAGTAAAAAAAAATAAAATTAACAAATAATATTTAATGTTATCAAAATATTTATTTTAATAAAATTTAATAGTTATTCTTATCTGTGATTTTTCAGGACAAATAATTAGTGAAACCATATATGTTTTATAATTAATAATTTTTTTAAGATAATATGTTTCCAAAGATAAATTTAAAAGAAAATACTCATTGCAAATTCTATTAGATAACTACTGTCTATTACTATGTATATTTTTTTTTGGTGAATTACTATATATATAAAATATAATGAAATGTAACTTATTGCTGATACTTTTTTTTTTCTTAAAAAAACAATCTTATTGCGGATGAGACAAATTCAATGCATGCTTGGTTTTGTGCTTTATTCAATTAATGCACGATACAATAGAGACTACAGATAATAGTTATAAATAATAATTTCTATGTTATTCATATTAAGAGTTTAATTTCCACGTGTTATTAGTACAATTTTTTACACTATTAATCATTTAAAAATTTATAATAAATATGACTTTTAATATAGTTTGATTTTTTTTACTGCATAATCATGCTTTTTGATTTCTTAACTATTGTCAATTTGTGTTAAAATATATGTACAAAAATAAATATATTATTCTTTTATCAATTACGTATCCATATACATAAATATGTATATGATAAAAAAAACTTAAAACAATAAATTTTATTTTAAAATATCTATTATTTTATAAAAGCATAAAAGATATGTTTATTACAGTCTTTTATATAATCTAAAGTACTTACTAAAATATATTTAATACTTTATACCATACTTTTATAGTCGTATAATAAAAAAATCTAAATAATACGCATCTTCATTATAAGCCAAGCATTTATGTCATGGAGATTTTTATTGCTTTCTGAAAAGGAACCTCTTTAATGAAACTTTTAAGTTGCATAAAAAGGGATGCAAAGTAAGTTACTAACTGTAAAGCTTTAGGCATTCAATAATATCCAAGACCAAAATAATCCAATAATAGAACTTTTTTTTAAAAATGTTTTTCTTAAATGTATACTATACACCAGGATAAATGGGACATTTGATACTCTGCAATTGAATAAAGGTATGATTAATCCTTAAATTATTTTATTTTACAGTAAGAAAAATATTTTATTTCATATAAAGGTATGAGTCCAGGTACGATACAATTAAGAAATTTGTAACAATTCATGGATATACAGTTTAATTAACTAAATCTTTTTTATAGTTATTATATTATTTAATGTTTAATGCTTAGCTCTATATTTAATTTGTATTAAATAAATTATCATCATATTTTTTTTAAGAAATCATCATATTGTATATGTTATATAACTCTTAACAAATTCATCACAAACAAGATATTTCCGGAATAGGTCAACTTCTGATTGTCTTCCATTCAAATAATTAACACACAAAAAAATACCTTCAATTAATATCTGTTCCATTTCAATTAATATCTTGTATAAATTACTTATGTAACTTGCATTGATCCAACTTCAATACATAATTACGTTCTATGATGCACAAATACATATATCACATATATAAATCTCACTTTCTTATAAGATTTTTTTTCAAAAAACCATTTTCTATATTTGATTAATATATACAAGTTAAGTCTCATTTCTTAAAATTGAAAAAAAAAATAGTATTTTACATTGATTTCCAAGTAGCAACATAAAAGTGATGACATCAAATCTACCACAACCAAATATATGCAGCACTGAACCAAAATTTTATCAAATTGAAGATAAGACTTAACCTTTATGTATTAATCAAATATAAAAAATGAATCCTTTTAAACTGGCCAATCTGGACAATTCAAGATGTGACAGAGACACATGCGATGGGTTTCACAGTGATGGATGGAAAAAGATGAGTTGTTAGAATAAAGTCCATGAATCCAATATATAATGAAGTTCTTATTTTTGGGCCAATACCTATACATTAAAAAAGTTTAAAAATAAAGTCCATTTGCATTCGACTATTACTTTTTACACTATATTTTTCTGCTACTCACCAGCTAATTTTTGTCATTTTTTATTTCAATAATGTCCTTGTACACGAGCTTGGTTTCATTGTGCTGGAATTTAGATTCCAGAAGTATGAAAAACGTAATGACTTTCAAATTTTAAAATTTGAAATTCTATTTGTATATTTTGAAATTAAAATTCTGGAGGTCTATCTATAAATAATTGCGTTCTAGAATTAAACTGTTAGAAATCTTCCAAAAATATATTTTCAGAATACTTATATATGAATAAAGTTTTGAAAGTTTGATCCTGAAATGTGCATCAAATAGACCTGTGGAAGTTTAATTCCAAAATGGGTACAAATAGGCATATGAAAGTTTTATTTTGGAATATGTAACAGATGGACTTTCATAATATAATTATGGAACACAGTTTTTGTATACTACGAAAAAGAAAGAAAGAAAAAAACCGAAGCCAAAGATCATAAGTAAACACTAGCTAGCTAAGCCTAGCACGAGGGAATAAATGAGTGTTTGAATATCCATTTGAAGGGAGAAATTAGTAGGTGATTTAAGATTATTAAGTTATTCATGATCCCTATTATATGAGATGATTAACTGGAAAGTTATAAGAGTAGTGTTAAGTTTAATATGGATTCATTTAGATGCAATTGTAATCCAGACACGTTCTAAAACTCCCATGGCGTCAGCTTGAAGCAAACGAGAGGGCCGCAAGATGAGAAAACTAAACGGTGAAATCTCGGTCTTTAGAAGCACCTTTCTTGGTTAGGAAACCCGCACAAAAATTACCTTCACTTAGAGTATGAAAGAGGCAAACATCCCACGCAAAATAAGAAGAATCAGAATAGATTGGCACACATCTATAGCCAGAATTCCAAGCAACATCTAAACCTTTAAAAATAGTCCAATATGATCCCAGAAAAATGGTTTCATTTGTGCGTGTTGCACAAGAAATCCACTCTTCAAGATCATTGGTATAGAAAACAAACTCGCAGAATTAAAAATTGAAGGCAAATCGAAGTCTCCCTCGCCACTTTGCAATCACGAAAACAATGGAGAATATTAGTGTCACTCAAGGGAGAACAAACATGACAAATGGCCATTTTACCCTGAGAGTTCAACAACACGGCCATTTTACCCTGAGAGTTCAACAACACGTCTTTAGTTAGCAAGGCATGCATGATGCCAAATAAGCCAAACGATTTTGGAAAATATATGTTAACATGTAACGCTTTTGATTGTTGACTTTTCGGCGGTTTTCACATTGATACTTCACATGGTAATATTTCACTCAACTTCTCGTTAGTTAGAACCTTCTGTAGGTAACTCTTTCCAAAACCACGATAACCTGCTTTGGTTGCCTTCAAGATAAATGATTGTCTCCATAAATCTATACAAGACTTTTCAACGTGTTTTGTTCTCCTTCACATGCTTCCATATAAACTTTCTAGAAGGTCTCTCATCTCATAACTACTTCAAGCCAAATACAATTAATTATGAAATTTTTAAGTGATAGACTACCAAAAAATAAATACATCTTATTGGTATAGATAGTACTAATTAATTCTTTTAAGTTCTCCTCAACTGCACAATCTCATTCATTCTAATGTGATTCAATCATATTGTTACAATATATAGACTCGAAAATCTGAGTGGAAATTTTGGAAAGATCAAAGATTATTCCATTCCATGGTCTCCCTAAATAATATCCTTTAGACGAATTTTAGTATCACTAATTTCAGAATTAATATGTAATATGTGGACAACTATAAATTTATTATATAAATAGACTTCCAGAAGCTTAATATCTAAGTGTGTATCTAAACAGACTTTTAAAAGTAAACTTCTAAAAATTTAATTCCAAAAGCCAAATTTTTACTTATGTAGTTAAAATTCTGGAAGACAAACTACCAAAGAAAAAACTCACTAATTGATGTAACATTAGAAGTATTTAAAAAAAATTAAAAAATAAGGTGAGTGAAAAAACAATAACCTTTCCAATTTGCTGGGACCAATACTCGTTGTTTCACATACTCCCTTACTGGATACACTTAACAAGGCTTGGGCTTTGTATTACTTGTGGATGTCAATTGGTCTTGTGTGGCCTGTTGCTGAGAGTTACTATTCACATTCGTTTTTCCTATTCTCACTACTTACATTTTAAAAAACATGTAAAAAAACACTCTTGCCCTTTCCGGTTTTCCTACACTTCCTTCCTCTTCCCATTCTCCTCACTCCTCACACCCCATTTTCCCTCCTTTCTTATTTTATTTTATATATTTTAATTATTTAACTATGATATGATTTATCCTTTTAATAATAATTTAAATTGATTATGATACAAATTATCATAATGACACATGTTACCTTTTTAATAGTAATACAATTAATTACGGATTAAATTATTTTTCAATTAAATTTGATTTAATAATGATACAAGTTACTTTTTTAAAAATTATAATCGAATTAATTATGATACAAATCAGTATCATAATTATTTTTTTGATGCATAGCATAATTATTTTAATTACTATTAATAAAATAAATTTGTATAATTTGAAGAGTAGTAGCTTATATGATATTTTTTTATGAGAGATAGCTTACTTATATGAAATTAAACTAACTTATTTGGAGTTTAACTAAAGAATTGTGCCAGGATTGAAAAAAAACGAAAAAAACACTTAGTTGCATTCAATTTCAATTATACCCATGCTTCTTAACTTTAAGATGCTTTTATTTTACTTTATTTTGCTTAACAATTACTCAATTACAATCATAGTTGTGAAAACTGATTTGGATTGACTGGTCGAACCGGAAACCGATAGCATAATCGATCCGGTTCTGCTATTGAACCGGTCATGCAGTTGACCCGGTCAAAACCAGCCAAAATCGCCTGTCGAACTGGTCTAGTTCCTTTTTTCTTCTTCTTTTTTTGGGATTTTTTTGGATTTTTTTTTAAATTTGGATTATTATCAATAATTATTTTGAATTTTGGAGTATGAATGAGCTTTTCTTACTTAAATAATGTTAATTATATATTCATATATATATATATATATATTATAGATACATATATAATTTTTAATTTTTAATATACCAAATCAAACCGGTTTAATTACTCATCCATCGATTGAATTATTAACTCACTAACCCACTACTTCGACTGAATCAATGATCGAACCGATTTTCACAACTATAATTACAATATTTCTAGCTTAGAAGTCAGATGGAGCAGCTTGTCCTTGTCCGTTCAAACTGTGAATTATTGAAATATAAACAGAAATTAGACACAAAAATAAATAAAGTGAATAATTCAATATTATATACTTTTTATATTCAATATTATAAATATAAAATATGTATACATTATAGGAGTGATTTAAATTAAATTTTTAGACTTGTGCTTTTTAATGAATAAATATTTAATGCTTATTTAAATAATTGATTTTATTTTAAAAATTATCGTAAAAATATATTTAATTAAAAGTGATATATATAATATTATAAAGTATAATGGAGAAACAACTATTTAAAAGTTAATATTATATTTTAAATTAATTTATAGTAATATTTATATGCAGCACATATAAATATTATATTTATATTTATATATGTTAGCTGAAAAATATTTTCAAAACAATTGATTTTCCTTAATTATTTTAAAAATATTTCTTAGTAATAAAAATTACAATTTATTTTCAATTCTTTTACCATGCGATTGTTTTAATACAAAGAAATATTTGTTTCACGTCATGTTCTTCTATTTCCAAAAATACGGAAGTGAAAATATATATACTCATATTTATTTGAAGATTATAAAAATTTATTCATTGAAATATTATATTTTCTTGTTTTAAGTAAACTCTATTATTCTCATGAAAAATCGTGGGAATATATTATTCCATTATTCCTATAGGAAGATATCTATGATCAACACATTTTTTTTAAAACTAAATAAAAGAAAAAAATAATTTTGAAAATAGATATAAATATAAATAAATGCCCTTAAACAAAAAAAGGTCACTAAATTAGTAAATAAATAAATAAACAATGTTTTGTAAAGCAAGGGAGAGAACACATTACACATACATAGACACATTCCTTCCCAGGTCCCGAATAAATTAGAGACTTTGTTCAAGATTAGGTTGCCCTGTCTGTTCTCTCGCACACTCACTCTCCTTCTCTCTCCTGTTGCGGCTAGGGTTTGGGTTTTTCACTTTCACCCTCTCCGTTCCTTCAACCTTCTTCTTCTTCTCTTTGATCTCTGATGGAGACGTTCCGTGTTTAGTAGCAAGGGTTAGTTGAGGCCTTGTCTTTGGGAACGTACGGTGTCGTTTTGTAGTTGGGAAAACAAATTATTCTGAGAGATGGCAACCATGAACCCTTTTGATTTGTTGGGTGACGACGCTGAGGACCCTTCTCAGCTCATCGCCGCCGAGCAACTCAAGGCGGCGGCTGCGGCTGCGTCTGCCACCGCCGCTCCCAAGAAGGCGCCGGCTCAGCAGAACAAGCCGGCTCAGCTCCCTAGCAAGCCGCTTCCTCCGTCTCAGGCTGGTCAATTTCTCAACTTTCCTATTCTGTTTTTGTTTGTCGTTTTTTTTTTTTTGTGTTTTTGTTATTTCAGTCTTGAAAAATCTGACCGTTTTGATTCGTTAATGCACTATATGAGGTTTTGTAACTCTTTTTGTGTTTGTTTGATTTGATGAGTTTGCTCAAGTAAAAATGTTTTTTTTTATGCTCGTTATACGTTATTGTGTGTTTGGGAAGCAAAAGCTACAATTTCTCCGTTAATCACGGTTTCAACGCCAATCCAAACACATTGGTGTTGTTGTATATGGATGATTATGATTATAGGAACTTTTGTGAGTTCCGTGTTTACATGTGTAGTTGCTCATGGTTGTTGTTGTATGTGTTTGTTACATGTGCACATTGTTAATGTTTTATTTTTGTATTACGCAGTGTGCGTTTGCATTCATGATAATAGTAAGTTTTGGATTCAATGTTCACATGTTTGGAACCATATTGAGTAATTGATTCTGGGTCTAAAGTAATTTTGAATTGAAGCAACTTTAAATATATTTTGCGATGGAGAAATAATTGAAGCTTTACTACTAACTTGGTTTTAGAATCAAAACATCCAAACATAAATTACATCATTCCCAAATAAATTTTAAGCAAAATCAATTTTATAAACACTCACCCAAACACTTGCGTGTTTAAAGTTGGTTGTGTTTATTGAAAGGAAACAGTTTTAAATGGTAACTATGTTTTCTAAGTTTTCATGTAAGGTATTGAGTTTTGATGCATAATGCATTTGAAGTAGCGGTGGGTATAATCTGATAGGACATTTTTTGCAAAGTGCATTTTGTTATAAGTCATGAGTCAATAATGTGTGATATGATAATACATTTTTCATTTAAAACTCTTTTCTAATTTGTATTTTGGCTAAGACAACCAATATTAAATAAGTTAATGTGTTTTTTTGCCAGCTGAGTTTATATGCCATTTATTGCTCTGCAATTGATGCTCCTCCTGTTCTTGTGTATTCATATTTTCTGCTTCTATCTCGTTGATAGTGAGGGATGCCAGAAATGAGCCAGTTCGTGGAGGCCGTGGAGGTGGACGAGGTGGGGGACGTGGATTTGGACGTGGTCGTGGGTTTAGTCGTGACTCTTCCAATGACGAGAACTCATTCCCTACCAGCGGAGCTCCTTATAATCAGGGTTCTTTTGAAGAAGGAGATGCTGGGAAGTCTTCTGAAAGACGCGGTTATGGTGGACCACGAGGTCCTTACCGTGGTGGTGGGCGTCGTGGAGGTTTCAGCAATGGTGAAACTGGTGAAGCTGAAGAAGGACGACCTCGAAGAGCATTTGATCGTCGCAGTGGGACTGGACGAGGGTGATGTTATCTTTGATGAACAATTTCTTTATTGAATTTGTTTTTATCAATATTGATGTTTCTTGGTCTATTTGCAGAAATGAATTCAAACGTGAAGGTTCAGGACGTGGTAACTGGGGAACCCAAACTGATGAACTTGCTCAGTAAGAATTCTTCTCAAAATCTACTATTCTATTATTTTAATAGTTATAAACATTTACATTGTTTCAATGGAAATTCTGTTTTTTTAATTATTTTTATTGTTTATATTAGGGTAACTGATGAGGTTGCGAATGAAACTGAAAAGAATTTGGGCGATGAGAAGCCTGCAGTTGAAGAAGATGTAGCTGATGGTAACAAGGACAGCCCTACTAATGAAACCGAAGAAAAAGAGCCTGAAGATAAGGTGAATGTCAAGCCTATTTAAAGCTTTTACTTACCCTAAACTGTTGTTGTATGCTCTGTTTTTTCTGTGTTTTGACTATTGAAGTACCAATAGAAGATGGATGTTCCATCTTGGATTATATGCTGATTGCAGTTCTCCAAATTGATTGAACTATTTTTTTTTTTTTTTTTTTTTGTAGTTTGATTATTATTATTTTTTCATATGCTTTTTTATAATTACTAATCTTGTGCTCATTCACTTTTAAGATACTCTGTCTTTTCTTGATCATGATTTTTTTTTCTTCCTGATATTGCTTAGCCTTTTGTAACTTGTAAGTGTTTGAATGTTCTCATGTGTATTTTTTATTAATTAATTAACAAGTACAGTGCATGGCTCTGGTATCCCTGCTAGCTAACTAGTGGGATGTGGTTATTCTGTAGCGGCTTGATCCCCCACATCCCTATTTTCTTGATCTCCTTGGGGTCCAATAGGACTTCCCTAGGATCTTAAAAGAGATGCAGAGTTGATATCATCTAATTAAGATGTAAACATATTATTTTATTATATATAGGCTCATTAATGATATATATACTCTCTTAATTTTCTTGTTGGTGGTTATCACTTGCAGTTTACTTGATGACGTGCATCTTTAGCTTTAGAGGATCTAAATCATGGTTAATTACATACTTTGTGAAGTTACTGTTTTGCATTTGAAATTTATTGACCAGTGGGCTGTTTTGTTCATTTGTTAGGAGATGACTCTGGAGGAATATGAAAAAGTGTTGGAAGAGAGAAGGAAGGCCTTCCCAGCACTCAAGACTGAAGAGAGAAAGGTGGACACTAAAGAGTTTGAATCCATGCAGGCCTTATCAAGCAAGAAAGACAATCATGACATATTCATTAAACTGGTGTGTATTTTTTTATCATCATCCGCCCTTCTAACTATATGCATTATATTTATAATACCTGCTAACATGTTTTGACATTCATCATCTTTCCAGGGATCTGATAAAGATAAGCGAAAAGAGGCTTTGGAGAAGGAAGAAAAATCCAAGAAGGTTTGACTTTATTGAATTTGCTTGTCCTTGGTACTTTGAATTTATAGCTCCATGTTTGTCATTTCTTCTGCTCAATCATTGAAAGTTGCTTGTTGTGAAATATTGATTACAAGCAAGTATAACACATTTCATGGGTAATAACTATTTGTGAAATTTAAGAAAATATAGTTAAAATTAATGAAAGAAAATTATTTAATTTTAATTCACCCACTTTTTTTTTTTTTTTTTTTTTTTTTTTTTTTTTTTTTTTTTTTTTTTTTTTTTTTTTTTATCTTGACTATTGGGTGAATTAAAGATAGGAACATGTGATTACCGTGCTTTGAACTGGAGACTTCAGATATTCTGTCTTCATGCCCTGCTTC